>JABUQX010097801.1:42500-49308 GCA_015478945.1 Trachelipus rathkii | reverse complement strand
AAGAAGAAGAAAGAGAAGAAAAGAAAGAAAGAAAGGAGAAAGAAAAGAAAGAAGAAAGACAGAAGGAAGAAAGAAGAAAGGAGAAGAGAAGAAAAGGAAGAAAGGAAGAAGGAAAGAAGAGGAATGAGAATAGCGGTGAGAATGAACAAAGTAAGTAGAAAGAAAAAGAGAAGAAGAAGAGGAAGAAAAGAAACAGAATGAAGGAAAGGAGAAGAAGGAGGAAGAACAAAGGAAGACAGAGAGAGAGAGAAGCGAAGAAAGGAAAGTGAAGAAAGAAGAAAGGAAGAAGAAAGAAGGAGAGAAGAAGAAAGAAGAGAGAAGAAAAAGAGAAAGAAGAAAGAAGAAGAAGAAAAGAGAAAAAGGAGAAGAAGAAAAGACTTAAGAAGAGGAAAGAGAAGAAGATAAAAACAATATAACGAGAAAGGAAGGAAGAATAAAGAAGAAAGAACATAGAAGAACAAGAAGAAGAAGAAGAAGAAAAGAAGAGAGAAGAAAAAGAAGGAAAAAGAAAGAAGAAGGAGGAAAAAATAATGAGAAGAAAAGAAGAGAAGAAGAAGATAGAAAGAACGAAAGAAATAGAGAAAGAAAAGGAAGGAGAGAAAAAATAAGAAAAGAGAGAAAGATGAGGAGAAAGAAAAGAAGAAAGAAGAGGAGAAGAGGAAGTAAGTGAAGAAGAAGCAAGAGAGAAGAAGAGCACAGGGTGAGAAGAGAAAGAAGAGAAGAAAAGAAGAAAAGAGAGAAAGAAGAAAGAAAAGTCAGGAGTAGCGTAAGAGAAGAAGGTAGAAGAGAGAAATAAAGATTAGGAGAAGGAATAAACAAGAAAGAGAAAAGTTGAAGAAAAGAAGAAAAGAAAGAAAAAAAAAAGAGAAAAGTAAGAAAGAGAAAAGAAAAGAAGAAAGAGAAGAAAGAAAAGAAAGAGGAAAAGAAAAAGAAGAAAGCAAGACGAAACAGAGAGACTAAAGAACATTCAAATGGAAGAAGATGAAAGAGAAATCCGAAGGAAGAAGAAAAGAAAAGAAGTCCAAAGGCAAAAACAAAGAAAAACGAAAGAAAGAAAGAGGAAGAAGAGGTATTGTTAAGGAAGAATGAATAATAGAAAGAGAAGGAAAGAGAGATAGGAAGAAGAGGTGTTGATAAGAAGAGAAGAAGGTAAGAAGAAAAGAAGAAAAAAGAAAGGTAGGAAGAAGAGGAGGAGATAAAGAAGAAAGAATAATAGAAAGAGAAGAAAGAAGAGATAGAGATAGAAGGAAGGTATTGGTATAGAGAGAAGAAAGAAGAAAAGAAGATGAAGAAAGTAAGAGATAAGAAGGAGAGAATTGAGAAAGAAAAGAAGAAGAAGAAGAAAAAGAAAAGAGAAAGAAGAAGGTAGAGAATTAGAGAAAAAGAAAAGGAAGCAAAAAGAAAGAGGGAAGAAGATAAATAAGAAACAAAAGAGAAGAGAAATAGTAATTAATAGAAGAAGGATGAAGTAGAGAAAGATGAGAAGAAGAAGTAGAAGTAGAAGAAAGAAAGAAGAAAGAAAAAGAAAGAAGAAACGATAAAGACAAGAAGAACGAAGAGAAGAGGAAAGAAGAAGAAAAGAAGAAGGAGATAGGAAAGAGAAGGAAGAAAGGAAAGATAGAAAGAAAGAAAGAGTAATGATGAAAAGAAAGAATATAATAAGGAGATTGAGTGAGAAACGAAAAAAAAAGAAGAAGGAAAGAGAAAGAAAAAAAGAAAGAGAGAAAGAGAGAGAAGAAGAAAGAAAAGAAAGAGAAAGAAGAAGAACGAAGAAAAAAAGAAAGAAAAGATAAAAAATAAAATATATAATAAGAAAAGAAAAAGATAAAAAGAAAGAGTAAGTATGAAGAAAATACCGAAAGACGAGAAGATTACGAAGAATTTCTCTCTCTCAAGGAAAAGAAGAAGAAAGAAGAGGAAAGAGGGAAAGGAGAAGAAGAAGAAGAATAAAGAAAGAATAATAAGAAAGAAAGAAATAGAGAAGAGAAGGAAGTAGAAGGAGGGTGATAAGAAGGAAAGAAGAAAAGAAAGAAGAGAAAAGAAAGAAGAAAAAGAAAGAGGAAGAGAAGAGAAGAGAATAGAGGAAAAGAAAGAAAAGAGAGAAGAGAACAGAAGAGAAGAAGAAGGAAGAAGAAGAAAGAGGAAGAGAAAGAAGAGAAAAAGAATAGAGAAAAGAAGAGAAAGGAGAAGAAAGAAGAAAAGAAGAGAGAAGAAGAAAGAAGAAGAAGAAGAAGAAGAAGAAGAAGATGAAGAAAAAGATAGAAGAAAAGATGAAGAAGAAAAGAGCAGATGGGAGAGAGAAAGAGAAGAAAGAAAGGAGAAGAAGAGAAGAAAAAAGAGAAGAAGAAGAGAAGAAAGAAGTAGAGAAAGAAAAGAAAGAGTAAAGAAAGAAAAAAAAAGAAAAAGAAGAGAAAGAGGAAAGAAATGAAGGAAAGAAATAAGAAAAGAGAAAGAAGGAATAGAGCAAGAAAAACAAGAAGAGATTGAAAAGAACAGAAGTATTAATGAAGGAAAAAAAGAAAAAGAAGAAAAAAGAAGGAAAGAAAGGGAGAAGGGAAAGTAATAGTATGAATGAGAACAAAGACAGAATAAAATAAGATAAAGAGAAAAAGAGAATGAAAAAGGAAGAAGAAAAAGAAAAGAAAAGATAAAAGAAAAAGAAGAAAACAAAGAAAAAAAAAAAAAAAAAAAAAAAAAAGAGAAGAAAAAAGAAAAGAAAAAGAAGAAAAAAAAAAAAAAAAAAAAAGAAAAAAAAAAAAAAAAAAAAAAAAAAAAAAAAAAAAAAAAAAAAAAAAAAAAAAAAAAAAAAAAAAAAAAAAAAAAAGAAAGGAAAGGAAAAAAAGAAAGAAGAAGAAAAAAAAAAAGAAAAAAGAAAGAAAAAAAGGAAAAAGAAGAAAAAAAAAGAAAGAAGAAGAAAAGGAGAAGAGGAGAAGAAAAAGAAGCAAAGAAGAAGAAGAAGAGAAAAGAAGAGAAAAAGTAAGAGAAGAGGAGAAGAACAAAGAACAAGAAGAAAAGAAAAGAAGAAAAGAAAAAAGAAAAAAAAAGAGAAAAAGAAGAAAGAAGAAGAAGAGAAGAGAAGAAAGAAAAGAAAAGAAGAAAGAAAGAAGCCAGAAAGAAAAAGAAGAAGAAGAAGAAGAAAAGAAGAAGAAGAAGAAGAAGAAGAAGAAGAAGAAGAAGAAGAAGAAGAAGAAGAAGAAGAAGAAGAAGAAGAAGAAGAAGAAGAAGAAGAAGAAGAAAAAGAAAAAGAAAAAGAAAGAAAAAGAAAAAGAAAAAGAAAAAGAAAAAGAAGAAGAAGAAGAAGAAGAAGAAGAAGGCAAAAGAAGAAGAAGAAGAAGAAGGAAGAAGAAAAAGAAGAAGAAGAAGAAGCAACATTACTGTGGATGCCTTTAAACAGTTTTCACTCAAAACTATGTTGTGAACTTGGTGAGTCATATCTGGTGCCGAAGTGAAAATGCATGAGAGAGCTCTGAGCATGTCAGGGAAGAATGGGGAGAGGTAGACGGGACTGTACGTAACATCAAAGTAACATGCGTTTTAAAGTTAAATAATAATATAAATAAAAATAATTGACAAACAAATATCTAAAAAAGGAAGCGAAACGGAAGAAATATAATTTTTCAAGCATAAAATAAAGGAAAAAAATTCCAATAAAACATTAATGATAATGATTGTTGTATTTCATGGCACTGTGACTAGCGTGAAATTGGACAAACAGCATCCGCTTTATTTCATTCCTATTTAAGGAAAAAATTCAATTTAAAATTTACAGAGTGACATGCACATAATAAGCTCAGAATAATATATAATATATATATATATTATATATATATATATATATATATAATATATATATATATATATTATATATATATATATATATATATATATATATATATATATATATATATATATATATATATATCAGTGTTGGCAGAAACCCTTTAATAAAATAGCTTTTACTGGGATTTTTTTTTTTTTTTTTTTTCAAAATAGATAAGCTTGAAATTCAAAAAAAAATATAACCAATAAATTTATCTAAACAACTTTTATACATCATTTTATATTCTTTAGACACCTACTATAAAGGAAAATTATTTTTAGGTATGGTTAAGCCAGTGGTCACAAAACTCTCTTGGGCATTACCCCAAAATATATGACTATTTGTACAGGGATATTACAGCTAGACTCGAAAGTGAGGGAAAACAAGTTAGTTGCTTTTAAATTATGGCATATCGTATAGACATATTTTTATCATATTCTAATAAATACGGAAAATACAAAGAAAACTCAAACTTAAAATGGATCATTGCTCCATCTGTAAAGAGGTTACAGTCCTACAAGCTGAGAAGTTATATCTTGCTGAAAATAAAACACAAATTTAACAAAACAATCATAGGAAAAATAAACTGCATGTAACATGAAAATAATATTTATAGACTAGGGCAGCGGTCTCCAAACTTTTTTGATCGCGTACCCCTAATGCGAAAATAATTATAAGTTGTACCCCCTATAGGCCTATGATATAACAAAACAATATGATATAATAATATAATATAATATAATATAATATAATATAATATAATATAATATAATATAATATAATATAATATAATATAATATAATATAATATAATATAATATAATATAATATAATACAATATAATATAATATATATAACAATATGCACATAATAATATGATATATTATATAATAAAAGGCATAGCGAAGTAAGGAAGTAAGCGAACATTGAAAGAACCTCACACTCACGTGATACACGATCATACATTCGCAAGTGATCATGAGCCTTCTTCTTTGGCGTACCCCCAAGTATCACTTCACGTACCCCCTGGGGTACGCGTACCCCACTTTGGAGACCACTGGACTAGGGAACAAAAGAATTTCATTGAATACATTTTCACTCAGGTTTTTGAAGATATGAGTGTGTTTATTTTATTTTATATTTCTTTTAATACAATGTCGAAATTAAAGCTATTTTATGTCAGAGCAATTTGGATTATGTCTTTGTTTTTTTTGCTTTTGAGAATGGAAAATTCATGTTCGCAAAAATAAGTTTTACAGATGGCAGCAACATTTTTCACTTCCTCATGTGCAATTTGAAAGACGGAAACTCGTAATATAAAAAAAAACTGTCATTTCTGCTCTTTTTTTGAAATTGAATGAGCTGGAGAGAATTTCAAGAAGTGCCTCTGTCAGTGTTCCAGACTCTTCGGGGCATATCAATAATTTCACAGTTTGTGGGATTCCTAGTACCCAACTGGCAGTATGTGAATAAGGGTCTGAATAGTAATCAGAGAACCACTTCCTGAATTTGGAAGATGTTCTCCTGTAACTGAATTCTTGATGTCTACAGAAGAAAAATCCGCACAATCTTCCAAAAACACAGTTAATTTGGAGATGCAGCTGTCTTGTTTTTGTTATACCTTGTGCTCTAATACAGGAGCTAAGATTCAAAGTCCAAATGATGAAATCTTTTCTCTGCCCAAAATGCCCTTTAATATTTTAAATATATTGATATTCCAAAAGATATAACACATGATTATTTGTGTTTGTGTCTATTAAAGTTTTAACTAAATTGTGAATTTGCTAATAAAGGTACTGCTTGTATTTGAGAGACTCGAGCGTCTTCTCTGTTATATAATATATATATATATATATATATATATATATATTATATTATATATATTATATATATTATATATAATATATATTATATATAATATTAATATATATATTATATATATAATATATATATATAAATATATATATATATATTTAAATATATATATATAATATATATAAAATATATATATATATATATATATATATATATATATATATATATATATATATATATATATATATATCAAAATATTATATATATAAAAATATATAAATATAATATATATATATATATATATATATATATATATATATATATATATTAGACAAAATATTACTGAAAACCGGATTCTTCTGCAGCTGTTGAAAGCTTGTGAAAATACAATTCAACTTCCATAGTGTTTGTGACTTTTTTCTTTTTTTTTTGTAACAATTCATTACTGTTCTGCAAGCTCAAAGAGTCAACTTAGACAATCTAAACATTTTGTTCTGTATGGAATAACCAGAGAAGTAACCAATGAGCTGAGAAAGTTGAGCTCATCAAAGTATGAAAAAAATTATGGAATAAATTTTATTTTTGGATACTTATTAGTTGCTATATAATAATAATAAAAAATGTATTCTAATATTTTAAAGGAATAATGTTCTGATATTTTTAATATCATTTACTTGGATTAGAGTTTTATATGTTATATTTTAGTAAATTTAAGAATTGGATCTTATCGGCAGCCACATGTGCAGAACCATTATAATAATAGTAAATAATAACTAATATACTGTATAAGAAAGTGAATACTTATTAAGTTATAATTATAATCTGATATTTTTTTTCCCCAAAATTACAAAAATATATCAAAATATAACAGGCGGTTTTTATTGGGTAGTTTATATGAGTTTTATCATTTTTTTTTGCTTTTTAGTGTTTTCTAAATTTATTGGGTGGGATTTATATTGCCAATCCTGATATGTCGCCACCGAGGCTCGGTCGCATTTTTTAGAGAGTTCATAACATACCACACTAGGTTTTTGACCAGGGGAAATTAAGTTATACGTTTTATTAACCAAGTAGATTAATTATGCAGATTATTTGGGCTTAATAAGAAACCCTGATATCAGTACAACCAATCAGAATGGTTCTAGCCAACCATGGCGTGGTTTCGAATTGTTTC
>JABUQX010097801.1:37500-40000 GCA_015478945.1 Trachelipus rathkii | reverse complement strand
TTGTTTATTTAACTAACCATACTCTATATACTGTTTATCTAACTAACCAAACTATTTTATCGTTTATCTCACTAATCAAAATATTCATTTTGTTTATCTCACTAACCAAACTATCCACATTGCTTATCTCACTTACAAAACTATTTTATTGTTTATCTCACTAATCAAACTATTCATATTGTTTATCTCACTAATCTTAATATTCATATTGCTTATCTCACTAACCACACTATTTAAATTGTTTATCTTACTAATCAAGCTACTCATATTGTTTTTTTAACTAACCATACTATTTATACTGTCTATCTCACTAACCAAACTATTTTGCTGTTTATCTCACCAATCAAACTATTCATATTGTTTATCTCCCTAAACAAACTGTTTATATTATTTATCTCACTAATCAAACTATTCATATTGTTTTTCTCACTAATCAAACTATTCATATTGTTTATCTCACAAACCAAACTATTCATACTGTTTATCTCACTCACTAGACATACTATTCATTTTGTTTATCTCACTAATCAAACTGTTTAAACGTTTTATCTCAACCAAACTATTTATATTGTTTGTCAAGCTAACCAAACTATTCAAATGGTTTATCTCACTAACCAAATTTTAATATAGTTTATCTCACTAACCAAACTAATTATTTTTTTTATCTAACCAACAAAATTATTCCTATTGTCTATCTCACTAACCAAACTATTTATATTGTTTATCTCACATACCAAACTATTCATATTGTTTATCTCACAAACCAAACTATTTATATTTTTTATCAAACTAAACAAACTATTTATTTTGTTTATCTCTAACAAATGTAGTAGGTGTTCTGAATTAACTTCGAAATCTTCACATGACTTCACTTGGTTACTCTGTATAGAGGAGTAATTTGTTCGTGTATGGAGTACGCGCCGCAAATTTGGGGTGTTCCCACTCATTCAGCTTTCTTGAAAGGAGAGAGTTTAGAACCTTTTTGTCTGATTAACTCTCCCATTCTCACTAACTCTCTCTCCAATTTCTTTATTGGACATTGAAGAGCTTTAACACTCTCCTTGTTCTAAAGCTATAACCAAGGACTCTACTGAACTTCCTATATATCTTCTTTTGATGAGGATTAGTTCAACTTGTCTTTCCGAGGTTTCATCCTTTCTCAGTCTGGTTCTTTGACCCAAGACTTGACTGCTATTCTCATTCTCTCATGTTCTCTACTGGTGAAATCTGAGACACCTTTCCTTCCATTTCCCCCTTTCAATTACACGTTATTAATGTCCCTATTATGGTCATATCGTCCTGTAATTTCTGGATTAAGTATGATTTTTAACAACTAATGTGGGTTTCATGTAGGTCCTTTTCTTTTCTTTTTTATGCTACTTTTCATAGCTATTAATCTGAAGTACAAACAAACCTCAATTAAATGCTAAATGGAATTATTATTATTATTATTATTATTATTATTATTATTATTATTATTATTATTATTATTATTATTATTATTATTATTATTATTATTATTATTATTATTATTATTATTATTATTATTATTATTATTATTATTATTATTATTATTATTATTATTATTTTGTTACATAAATCCACTGTTATAAGAAAGTAATATTAAAGCCAAAAATAAAATTTCAACACAATAAGTCACATCACAAATTTGTCTAAAAAGCTCCCCCCAAAAAAAAGACAAAAAAGAAAATATCCCATCTCAACTTCGCCAGTAGGGAAATCATATCCACTCCTCAGAAAGGGTGTCCTAGGTCCGAAAACCCTAAAGTAGGGGGCCTACAGCCATCCTTGTGGTTTAAAAGGTAAGAGTTGCAGACTTCTCTTCTCAGAGTAGCTTCTTCGGATTTTCTTTCCATTAAAAGTTAAGTCTGCAACTCTTACCTTTTGAACCTCCAGGATGGATGTAAGTCCCTACTTTAGGGTTTTCGGACTTAGGACACCCTTTCTGAGGAGTGGATATGATTTTCCTCCTGGAGAAGTTGAGATGGGATATTTTTTGTTTTTTGTCTTTTTCTTTTTTTGGGGGGGGGGGGGGAGAAGTTTTTAGACAAATTTGTGAAGTGACTTATTGTGTTGAAATTTTACTTTTGGCTTTATTATTATTATTATTATTATTATTATTATTATTATTATTATTATTATTATTATTATTATTATTATTATTATTATTATTATTATTATTATTATTATTATTATTATTATTATTATTATTATATAATTTTATTATTATTTCATTATTATTATTATTATAAAAAAAAAAACCGTTTTTTTTTTTGATTTTGTTTCAATATTTCTAAATTTTATTTATTTCTGTACATAATTAAATTTTTTAAAAATAATTTTGAAAAATAATTTACAGGAGAAGAAGAAGATATATTTATTTAGATTTCCCGACGAGCGTTTCGTCCTCTATACTTCAGCACCATCTCAGAGGATTATTTCTTGTTAGCGAATGAAAGTCTTAATTAATTATAATAAT
>JABUQX010097801.1:0-32500 GCA_015478945.1 Trachelipus rathkii | reverse complement strand
CTATAGCTCTTTCCTAGATAAAAAACAGAAGCGATTTCTGTCCTCTTCTAACTTTAATTTGATCTGAAGGAAGGCCCTTTGAAATATCCGCCAGAACAATGAATTTGTTTGTTCTGAAGGACAGTAATATTTAAATCACGGTGAATGGCAGATTAAAGTTCTACCCCTGGATATCGTGCCTGATTAAGTGTATGAACTACAAACCTATCTTCAGCCTGCAAGTTAGACGGATCGTATTTTTTGTCGTCTCACTTGAAAGGGCCTGTTTTTATTTTGTTGGTCTGTGGGGTATCTCAGTATGAATTTTATGTATAATTCTTCGATGCACCTCTCCTTGCCACAATACCTTCTCTTAGGTATTCCTTGAATAATTCCCATTATCTTTTTAAGCAAAGCCTTGAGCAGTGCAAATTTCTTTTTGACTCTTTGCATTGTTGCAAGAGCAACGTGATGATTTGATGGGACCTGCTCAAGAATTTCTTGAAACCACGGAAGTTCCACGTGGTACCTTCCGTCTCGGAACTCTATCCCTTCGTGGAATCTTTTAATGAATATTTCGTCAATGGAACCCTGGTCCCGCTCCTCATTGATACCCAGAGACTCTAATTTATAGAGGTTTCTCCAGGCCCAAGTCCAAATCAGACTCAGTATGGGTATGTAAGAGTGGGTCGAAGTACGAAGGTACCGGTTCCACTACAAGATTAATTACATGTTCCGGGACGTTCCTGACAGATCTTTGAATATTTGAAGGTATGGGGAGCTCGGAATTCTGTCATGATTTTTTGACAGCTTTCGGCGAAAAATTCTTCCCAAAGTTTTTTTCATTTTGGGGAGGTGGCAAAAAAGATGTTACAGGCCCGAAAGGCACGTACCCATGACAAGTCTCGTGGTCTACTGCCGAATTTGTCATTTTTATGGTTTTAAAATGTCTTTTAATAAAATGTAAGAACAAATCGTGTATGCTTCTAGACTCTCAATGATATATATTTTGAAACGGCTTGTCACCATTATTATTTTTGATAGTGATATATCTGCCTTTTTTGAAACCATTTGGGATAATATTTTTTCATAGCCTCCTCATGCTTTTACTATAAATAGCCGTATATCGCATTCAGAATCAATTATTTATTCAGTGTATGCTAGAATAATTTCCCACAACAAATGCTATTCTTCTTATAATTTAAAGAACGATAGGATCTTTTAAATTCTCTCTCATAAATGTTTTAATATGGAGCTCTGAATGACTAGGAAGACTATTTCATTGATCCCAATTTTTAAAGAATGCTCCTATGAATATACGTGTGACTGACTATTCTGTGTAAATCGAGAAGCTCACGTCGTACAGGGACTATTTTTAATTGCTCCTTTTCTTGATGTTAAGGGATAGTGAGTGGGCAGATATTTTGACCCACGGATGAGGCTCTTACTCTGTATTTATACAGAATATGTATTTGTAAGATGCCGCTGGCTTGATCCATTTTTGCCTCATTCTGCGAACTGATGTTGACGACGACTTATCTTTCCTGAATTAGCCACCGGTCTACGTTATTTCTGCTATTTGAAAATCATGACGCGTTAGTGTGGATTTTTGGCCACAATTTGCGCAATGGGTGACTAAGCTCTCTCATTACCTTCTTGGCTAGGACATTTATTATGCGAAATGCTTTGCTGCTTGAGCAGTTCTAGCACATGCCGCATGGCTCTTTACATGGCGATCTCTTCCTTCTTTCAGGAGAAAGAATCATATTCTCACAAGAAATCATTTGCGATGAATTTCTTGTTTGCAAAATTTTACATTTCGAATAAATGATTTATGAAGTAATTTTTTAAATTCTCCCTACTCTATTTGACTGTCGTTTCTTGTTTTCATTCTTCTGACGTATGTAGATGTTCGAACTAATCCTCATTTTAGAGGAAGCGTTAAAAAAGCTGACGATTTAAGCCGATTATGCTCAATATGTGAGTCAACGATTACGGTCATCTAGTACCTTTTTTAGTGGGTCAGATTTTATTTTTTTCTCTTCCCCTCTTCTCCATATTTGTACTTGATTATTTTACCTGTACATTTGTCTTTCCACAAATTATATAACGTGGAATGTTGATATTCTCATCTCCTGTGTATGATTAATTTATGAGCTTCATACTGAAGAATAGCCAGTTGTAGTGTTTGTCCACAGATTTATAATGTACGCATTGAGCTTAACAGGCCGCCCTGAGGTCGTTCAAAGAATCGAGTCCAAACTCCTTGATGCTCATATATTATATTGCTCTCACTTCAGACAGGTATCACTTACGAAATTTCAGGTATTTAATTTCTCTAAATAAGGCGCAGAATCGTATTTTTATGAAAACATGTAGGCTCGTAATAACTGTGTTTCGTTTGGTAATAAAGGTCTTTAATATTTCGAAAGCGACTTTCCAATATTAGGAGTCGACATTTAAGTTATTAAATGCTCAATATCTTTGAGCGCATTACCTGATAACAATGACTTTAAATACTGCAATTTTGCAGCGCTAGAAATATCTTTTCTTTGCCCCATAAACATTTTGAAAAGACAGAAGGAACGAGCGGAAAGAATGCCGGTCCCCCTCACTCCTGAACTCTTGACACTTTATTGCAGGAATTTTTACTTCCTGTTTTGATGCATGGAATAATTTTTTTGATTATATTTTCTGCATTTTCTCCTTGATCGTGATATTCGTCTTCAAGATGAGGCCTCTGAAGCTGCAGTAGGCGCAGACGAGAAGAAGATGGAGATACATAAAACGGGTGTCATACGCCAGTTAATTTTTCATCTGTTATGATTAATGTACGTGCTTCAATTATTTTCTTACATCGTCAAAATTGACGAGTCATAATATGATAGAAATGGAAGACTTTGTGTTGATGATTTTTTCGATCAGAGCTTCAATGTTTTTTAACTTCCTCGCAATTTTTTGATTTATTCCTTCTCGTTTAAGATGGAATGATATGATTATTCTTCATTTCTAAAAAAGAACAGGGTATCGTGTTTGCATCAATAAAAACATCTTTTTCATCGATTATCACAGCTCTCATTCTTTTATTTGAACACAGTTTTGACTTTAACCTCTTTCGTGAGGTCGACTAATTCTTCTGGCAGTAGAGAGTGTTTATCGTGTCCTCTTCTCCCATAATATTTTTCACACTGACTCACTTTTGTCCTCTCAACTCAGACAACCAATTGTTTGATTGAAGTCATCTTTCGAAAAGTAATACATTTTTGTATATAATGATATATTTGAAAAAAACGCTAAATGCAAAAATATTCGCAAAATTAATATATTGCTAAAACTTATTATATGAGCAATAACGCACGATTATTTACCACCTACCTTATAGATTTAATGGGCAATGATTGCGATAGGACAATATAAAATACCCAAATAACCCAAAATAATAATTACCGCAAAGATACTAAATTGCCGAAATATATATATATTTTTTTTTATAACGCAAAATATATAATTAATAATTACCGCAAAGATACTAAATTGCCGAAATATATATATATATTTTTTTTATAACGCAAAAATATATAACGCAAAAATATTTAATATATTTGAAAGGAGGAGAAGTCTCGATTAATTGAAACAATCCAGATATATATATTAATTAATATCTGGACAGGTAACTATATAAATATACTATATCAATAAATTATTCTGAGACCGTCACTCAATTTCTCCTCAATTTTTTACTCGCACTAGAATAATATTATGCGTTGAATATATGTTATTATCTATATATATTATAATATGTATATTTTATTTTTTATATATATATTTTTTCTTTTTAAATCTTTAATTTAGCAGGTCTAATCTGCAGTATTATTTTCGTAATCGATATCGCAGATTTATTTCAAAGCGCGAAACTTCTGCTAATAATATAATAATGTGTGGTGCTTAAACAAAAACTTATCAGTTTTTTTTTTTCGAAAAGGATTTTTTAAGTAGATATATTTTTTTCTATCTTCTCAGAATATTGAAAATTAGTAGCAACTTTGTTTCATATCTCATCGACACAAAAATTTAGATAATGTTTAAGTTAACGAAAAAATTTCCACGTAGGAAATTTTAAACTTTAAAACGCCAGTATTTTTTATCCCTTTGACTCACGAAATACTAATGTAGATTTTTTACCTATTCTGGTTTTATTGTGTAATGCAATTACTACATTTAAACTTAAAGCGTCAGTTAGATTTTAATGACTTACGATATATACTAAAGTTTTTCGTGCGATAAAATCACCTTTTAAATCAACAAACTTTCCAAGTATATTTAAATTGTTAAATTATATCTCTATTTTTATTGGAATAGAGATCAGGATACTGCTCATTATATTTATTGTAAATGTTTCAGATTAAGAACTTGACGAAATTCTAAAGAATTGAAGTATTGCCCCAGTGCAATAATAATTTTAGATTATGTGCACTGCAAAGTCTAGAAAATTTTGAGGTCTACTCTTTGAAAGCTTTTAAAGGTCTTTCACTATAACTAAAATAATAGTTTAATTAGTGGTATACATTCACTAGGTTAATTTTAGTTTATGAGAAAATAAGTTTTGGTTTTCTCCAAGCTCAAACGAATTTTTGAATACTGTTTAAAGAAGGTATAAACCTAATACATTTATTGAAATGCAATCATAAAAAACTCGAGATCTCTCGCTTTAAAGTGATATTTGAATATTAAACATTAATTCAGCACGAAGCTTAACAAGTGTAAATTGTTACCGGCTTGAAGCCTTACAACGAATGATTTGTATGTAAAAGAATGCTTAATCAGTTCAATGACATAAAATTGAAGTAAAATCTCAAATTATTCCCAAAAAACCTGCTCTCTACCTTTGTCATTTTGGTCAACACTCTCAGGTTTTCCACGAATATAACCTCTTTTCTGACAACTCTTGTTTATATATATTTTATAATTATATTATACTATATAATTAATAAGATAACTTGCTCATTCCTTCTACACCTCACAGAGTGTGATAGGTATTGGATAATATAATAACCCTTTAAGTAATTTCACTCTGCTGGTATTGAATCCCTGGGCCCTGCAAGTATGCCGCCTAAGTGTTTTGAAATATCCTATCGACATCGATGGATCTAAGAAGAACGCCGAGAAATGTTCTGTAGTGATTATATCACCGCACCCATAGGACCACAACGCGGCTCTTTCCCTCACTACTCGTACGTAGGGGGTCTCAACAGAGCACCGCACATAGTGAAATACTTATTAAACCGGGGAATATAATGTATTGATTTTAGTCCATCGTGTCGTGGTGGTCAAACACTTACGCGGCCATCTGCTAGGTGCCCAGGTTCAATTCTGCAGCAGATGTGAAATTTACTTATGGGGCTATTTTATCAATATATTATATATATATATATATATATCCTATATATATTTATATATATATTATAATATATACTTATTTTATATATTATTTATATTATTAATATATAATATATTATATATATATTATAGTATAATTTCTTTCTTTATCTACATTTTTTTCCCAAGATTGGGAGTAGGGTGCGTAGAATGCATCGGAAAAGAAAAGCAGTAGTAAGAATATGAAAAAGTCGAAAAGAATATGCCCTAGCCTTACCGCTGCCTCCTTTGTAACATTAATTAGTAGGAACTCCTTGGCAATCAGAATCCACCCTTAGAGATTCACAAGGCCTTTATGCGACGGATTACTCCATATGGTAAAATTGTCAATGTAAGGGTCATCCCTCTGGCCAGGTTGGGCCTACAACCACTACCCCCTTTACAACACTCGTGTCATCCTCTCCTTATCATGAAACCCTTTTTTCCTTTCTCGCCTCTGCCATCTCACATTTTTCCTCTCCTGCAGACATTCCTTTACCGACTCCATGCTATCTTTTCTTTGGTCTCTCCCAGCAGTCGTTTTCACTACACACTCACCACTTAATACATTCCGCTTAATTCTCAACCGACTATCATTTCATCCTTTTCCACATGACTCCATAACCATCTCAACATACTTTCATTTTTCTCTCGTTTACCATTTTTTTACACCACACTCAACTCCTAATAGCGTCTTCCTCTATTTTCTCATTTCTTTTCACACTTAGCACGCCACTAAAGATTGTCCATCTGAACACACATTGAACTTCAGATCTATACTTCTTATTCAGCCGTAATTAGTCCCTCACTACTATAACAATAAATATAGGTAAACAAACATACCTCATGCAAAGACTAGCCGGCACTGTCCAGACTTTAGTATGCTTTTACATTCACCAAACGCATTTAACTTTGCAAACTCAGCCCTATCCTGCCATTCACCAACTTTCCCTACTACACTCTGCATCATTGGTTCCCTTTTCATCCATTCTCATCAACACATACCTATATATATTTAAACTCGGATACTTGTTCAGCTGCTCACCATCTCACATAACTTCCACTACACAGGGCTATCCTCACTCACATATTTGTTCATAATAACCTTAACTCTTATTACTTTTACTTCAAATCCTCTTTTTACACACTCCGCAAATCTCTCTACGCAATCTTTCTCAAAATCCTCTCCAGATTTCGCACAAAAGAACTAATCTATTCCGCATATAATAGGTAGGGTACCCTCCCCTCATCTCATTCTCTTTCATTCTAACACCATTTCCCTCCATCCCCCCCACCTCTAATTCTTTCCCAACCCCATCCATATATAATTATTGAATAACCAAGGAGACATAACATTACCCTGTCTCAACTCCCGTATTAATATCTTAAACCAATATATTACTTTTGACAACATGTTATTCTTAGCAGCCGCCTCACTATCCTATAACATACTTTTGGTTCGCATTAAGAAGTCCTACTCACCCAACTCCATATATCACTTAACACTGCCATACTAGAGCTTCCCTATTAAACCCTATATAACGCCTGTTTGCAAATCGCATAAAACCTAATACAATTTAATTCTTCTGTTCTCCCTTCTATTTTTCAATCACTTGTGTTCTATGTAAGATTGATCCAACTATTTATCATATTTTTTTACTTTTTTTTGTTTAATACTATCTTCTATCCACTCCTATATACGCATCCTTGTTCTTTCACCAATCAGTCCTTCAATCACTCGACGCATTTTTTACTCTTTCGACCAAAATACCACGTCATATATCTTCCTCTTACAACACTTCTCAAGAGACTAATCCCCTTTAATTTCTAGCAGTTCCCGCTTATTCTCTTTACCCTTATCATAAGGGTAACTAATTACTGCTCTCCTCATCCCTTGACACTTATACGCTCCATAAACCGCATTATTATCACAACTTCCAATATTCCAATCATCACATTCTCTGCCTCCGTTCTTTGATCATTTCACCAGTTATTTTAATTTCATCTATATACCTGCAGTATTTTACCATTTCTTCAACTTTCTCAACTCTACACATTATCCTCTTTGCTAATATATATATATATATTATATCCTTAATATATATATATTTATATTTTTATATAATATTATATATATATATATTATATTATTATATTATTTATATATATATATATATATTTTTATATATATATATATATATATACCACTTTTGGTATTTATATATATACCGGTAATATTTATATATTATATATATATATAATTATATTTAATATTTATAATATATTTTATATATATATATAATATATATATTATATTATTTTATATATATATATATATATATATATATATATATATCTATATATATTATTATATTAGTATAGCTGGCCATAAATTTGACCAGTTCAGCAAATCTGAACATAATAATAATTAAAATCAAAAATAATAATAATAATAATAATAATAATAATAATAATAATAATAATATAATAATAATAATAATAATAATAATACATAATAAAAATACTACTAATATTAATAATGAAATTACCTATAATTTTCACTATGCGGATTTCCTATTAATTTCCGAGTAAGAGAAGTCGCTGCAAAGATCTTGATGAGGCACCCTTATATGGCAAAGCCCTTACTGTACTTCCTTGATAAATGCTATCTTTAGACTGTTTAATATAAATGATGAAATAATACATGTAGAGTTATTGTCATAAAAGAGAATGAGTGAGTGTGTTTGATATATATATATATATATATATAATATATATATATATATATATATATATATATATTATATATATTTTATATATATAATTATTATATTTATATATATTATATATATATATTAGTTTCATTATTGGTTCACATATTTTAAAAAAAAAATATCTCGCTTGGAATTATAGTTTTTCCTCTTCATAGCGAGGCCACGAGTTAAGAATCTCGCCGCGGTACTAACTGAACAGATACAAACATCTGTCATCAGTAGGTTAGAATTTTCAATGTATATATATTTAACTACAGTTTATAGCATTACACTAATCTCAATAACCATTTAACACCAAAAACATAGCTAAAACATACAACAAAGGTCAATTATAACATACAAAAATCTATCACTTTTCTCTCATGCTTCTAGCAAAGGTCCACCCATCATGATTCGAAACCACATCCACAATGACTAGAATTTCCAAATATGTTGAGCTGAAGCAGGGCTGCTACCAAGCTGGATATACCTGCACATTCTAATATACTTGGTTAGGAAGTACATGTAACTCAATATGCCTTGACCAAGAACCTACAGCGGTAGGTAATGAACCTCCGCCCCAAATTCATGGGATAGAGGTTCGGTGTCTACAAATTAATTAATTAATTAATTAATCAATCATATATATTGTTATGGTGAACGATGCGACTTGCAATTTCCTAAGGAACAGGATGAAAAGACCAGATAAGAAATAACTAAT
The DNA here is from genome assembly GCA_015478945.1 of Trachelipus rathkii. NCBI lineage: Eukaryota > Metazoa > Arthropoda > Malacostraca > Isopoda > Trachelipodidae > Trachelipus > Trachelipus rathkii. The sequence continues at coordinate 23,632 of JABUQX010097801.1, read as the reverse complement.
TCATACAGTGCTCAATAAGAAGACAAAGCGTGTGGATCAGCCACATCAATCAACGAAATATTAATTTATGTTATGCAAATGCAACGTAACGCCGATCTCAGTTTGTGTTGAGGACCTCTCTGCGTCCTCCGCCGGTGCTGAATATCTTGGCCTGTACACGGACGGATTTAAATAGACTGCAAAAGCGAATATGTGCATCAGAGGAGAAAGAAAAGTAGAAAAGGAACAGCAGCGCACAGCAAACAGAATTAATTAAGCCAATCAAGCAATAAGCAAAATATAAAAAAAAAACAATTCTCAAACTAAAGAAAAACTCAGGACACAAGCTACAAAGGAAACTCTGCACCAAAGCGTATATACATGTATTAACAAAAGGGATATTTACAACTCTTCCCTTTTTATGAATGAAACTACATATGCTACCAGATATTATTATCTATCTGTCAGCACATGCACGACAAACATAGAAGGATAGAGCTCGATTTTGTGAAAAGTAATACTCATATGACTATTTAAATAAAGTAAAATAATTGACCTGCATGAAAATACCAAAGCACAGATCTCATAAATATGTCAATACAATATATCAAGCTGATAGACTATATTGATTATATTGATCATATAGGCGAAGATATATATATATATATATATTTACATATTTTTATATAAATATTATTTATATTTACACATTCACACGCAATATATGAAAAATTATTAAGTAATTTAAGATTATGTGTAGTAATGAATATAATTTGGTAAATTAAATTATAATTATCTTTATATTTACACCATTAATAGTATACTCAACTAATGTATGAGTGATGAATCCTGCTCTCGTATTCTTGTGTATGACTTTGATTATATAAGAGCTGTCACAAGGAATATGAATGTTTAATGAATACTGATGGATTCACTTCCAGACTATATAAACATAGATGATGATGTCTCATAAAGTTGACCAAGAGATATTTGGCTCCTAAATTTGATCCCTGAGAAAAATCTCAGTGTAAGTTATTTTATTTAATGTGACCATTTAAAAAAATATTGATTAATTGAAATGAACACCTACCCTGAAGCGGGGATGTTCTTGTATGAGCCTTTGAATTAACTGTCTGACTGTCTGACTATTTAACTCCAGAATTTGATTAATGTGGATTGATTTTGTATCAGTCAGAACAACAAAAAAAAAGATAATGAATCAGTAATATTTATCAATACTAAATCTGATGGAAGAATAATATATAGGTTAATAATTATTCTAATCCAATAGTAATCATATCTCACAGTGTGATATACATAATTAAAATAAACAGAAATGTAAAATTACTTTCACCTCTCTTCATTACTGAATGGATACTTCCTTAATCTTTATTTGGTGAAGCGAATCCAATTTATTTCATTCATCCTCTACTCATCCAAGAAAATGTTAATTTTCTTGCAAACAGCAAACCACTATGCACACAAGTGGAACGAGAACAGTTTTCATCACCAAATTAACATAATTACAAAAAATATATAATAATATACAGAAAAATCTTTGTACTAAACTTTTAATTTAAAATTTCATAAATTTATATGCATTTCTCTATTTTTCATTATTTACAGGACAAAATTTAAATGTAATAGGAATGAGTAAACAGCAAGAAATCACTGTCCCGGCAATTACCGCACCAGGAGGAATAAAACTAAAATTGAACACAAGGGACAGAGTGTAACTTATTTTACAAAATTGTCGTTCATGATAGGATTACATAAGTGATGAATATTTTTAAATTGTAAAGTTCGACCAACCTGATTATTTCAATACTTTAAATATTACAAGTAATTTTATTTTTATCATATAATGTATACATTGCATTTCATTTATTTTATTAACCCTTATGCGGGTACGTATTGACTATCCCGATCGGTCTGTCTTTTTTGACATCACATTTTTTCCAGATCAAGAACATATCTGCCTGTGTCCTTCCCAAGGTCCATTGTTGGAAACATTTCTCCCAACGGTAACGGCATCACCGGATACAGGACTCCCTGACAACCACAACCTGAAAAAATCAATAATATATTTGTAGTAATATGTAATGACAGACGTTACATAAAAAATAAATAAATACATAATATCTAGTAGAATCTCAGGAAACTGCTGGAACAAATCAATTAGTACATATATTTAAGACAAATACATTGATTAAATATTCATTAAATCCACACCAAGAAATATTAGTTTCTTCTTCTTCACTGAATTTGATAAGAAGAAAACATATAGTATTAAAACATTATATGCATTAACTAAATACAAACTAAAGAATATACATCAATTGAGTCAATAATTACTCTCTGGAGAATAATAAGAATGTTATAAAATTAAAAGCTTATTTTAACTGAACATGAAAATATATTTCAAACAATTATTTTCTCCTAGAATATTCTAAAATTCCTTTCATAATATATTCTACTTCAGGCACAGGTCCTTTTGACCTAGTTCTTGGCCCTATTGAATCTACAATAGAGTCTGTAACTTTGGTATCTTCACACTTTGTCTGAATGAATAAATTAGGGGATATGATATATGAATCTTCAATGAATTCATCAATAGTGCAGGTTCCCATGTCACTTGCTTCACTGATGACTGACATCCCCTCATCAGGAAAACCAAGGTCATAATCAGAAGACTCTGACTGCAGAATATATTATATTATCTGGAAAACCCTCAAAACTACCCAGATTTGACTCGACAGGTGATTCCATCACCTGATTACTTATCATAGAAGTGTCACTAAGGGCTTTTTCTGCCTTACTCTCAGTTCGACAAAGGAACCTTAAGAAGGCATAGTCAGAGGACATACGACGACTTGGAACAGGAGAAGGATAGATCTCAGACATAGACTCCGACAACTCCAAACCATCAACACAACCAGTTGGGGCCCCGGAATTCAATGAGATACCATCCTCCACCAGAGGATCGTCCATGTATAACCCATTAGAAGGACTATTTATAACCCGAGAAGAAGATGCATTTACAAGTGTAAGTGGGGAAGAATAGGTGATGTGTTCTATGTGTAATCCATTACCATCATTTATTGAAGAATCTAACTCAGTGGGAATACTTAGTTGAGCATATTCACTGATTGATAAAGGAGAATTAATTTCAAAACCAAGAAAATCCTCATCATCCTCAGAATCCCCAAAAACAGGGTCATCCACCTCTCGAGTTTTATCCTCGACTATCTCAGCAGGTAACTCATCGACCATTTCTTCTACCGCAGGGAATTCCTCAACCAATAATTTCTTAAAATGGGGATTATTTTTTAAATAATTAGGAACCTCAATCCATGGTCGAAGCTGAGAATAGTGAGCCTGTATTTGATGATTGGGATTATTTACTCTAGATATTATATAAGTAAGATTATTTCCGTGAGCTTGGCGAATAATAAAAGGACCTACATAACGTGTTTTAAATTTGTTAATAACCAGATTACCTGGCATATGTGTTTTATAAGCCACTTTATCTCCAATTTTGTAAGGGGAAAAATGCTTGGACGGATCACGCCAAAACTGCTGATGACACGGATTATGTTTATATGAGTGGGCATGTTTCAAGAGAATATCCGAAGGTGTAGCATTGATAGCCGAATGCCATGTATGATTGTATAAAATAACTGCTTGAGGCAACTGATCATCCCATGAAGATGGATTATCTTGGGCCCATAAGAACGTAATATATTTGGTTATTACAGGGTCCTATTGACTCGTTCAGTGACACCATTGCACTGAGGCATGTGGCTTGAGATTACCACGTGTGTGATGCCAAATTCATTTAACACAATCTCAAAAGGTTCACCCATGAACTCTAAACCTCGATCACTTAAAAGGCGCTCCGGAATATTTGTCAGGCAAGGTAAGATTTTTATTATTTAAAGGCCATTGCCACTGTCCTGACCTTGTTTTGTTGCTAGAGGAACCACCTTGACCGAATTTCGAAAAATGGTCGATAGCGACTAAACAGTACCCATGATTTTTTCGTGTGCGAGGCAATTGCAACAAATCTACTGCTAACAAGTCATATGGGTATGATGAGATTATCTTCATCATCGGGGGTTTTGCAATATTTGGACAGGTCTTGGACAATTGACAGTGAGGGCATGCTTTACACACATCTGAGACTACCTGGTTGACACGAGGATGCCAAAATTCCTCATAAATTAAGGAATTAAGTTTATTTCTCCCTATGTGGCCATAGTCCACATGATATTGGGTCACTATCGAAACCAAAAAGAAAAAGGGAATGACGAATTTTTCTTCATCCCGGTGCACAGCATATAAAATGCCATCTTGAACAATCATCTTGTCCTTCATAAATTTGAAATATATTTATGACATTAAGGCACCTTATATAAGTAGTAATATTGTCACGAAGATTTTTTTGATTATATAATATTTAATGACTTAGGCCACCTTAAAGTAGGTAAATCGTCACGAACGACTCTAGATAATGTCTTCAGAACCTTATCTGTCCTTTGCTCTTTTTTAATTGTTTCAATATCTATACTAGAATTTTGTATTAAAGAAACATGTGTACGTGTATTAGGTGTACTAGTGGCAACCTTAATTAAGTTTATTTGGACACTATGTCCCTCTGAATATTGGTCATCAGGAATTAATAAATTATAATGTATCCCTGACACACAAGATAAGTGACAGGTGTCAGAGAAATTTCCACCATATATCATAGGTTTAGCACTCGTGTAATAAACCATTACCCTACACTTGATTAAATTTGCAAATACTTGAATTAACTCTGGGATTGGTACTTGCCCAGGGTGGGATAACGAGCGCAACTGCTTAAGAATATTTCTCCCTTGAAGATTATATTTCTTTGGATCTTTTAATAATTCTGCGGCCACTTTCTCTCTTACTTCAATATGAGAATCCTCAGAGCCCTCCAGCCAAAATGCAAAGCATCTAAAAAGCGAGTCTCCTCCTCCTGGAATGAGCAACTGCTTAAATCCTGGAGGAATATAATTCTCATTGAAACATCCTTCGTGTGTTACTCCATCATCAGCTGCCTCCTCCACTGGGACAGGTGACCGAGACAACGCATCTGCCAGAATATTTTTCTTACCACTAATATGACGAACTTGAAAATTGTACTCTGAGAGTTCGTCAAGAGTACGGGCAATACGCCCATCTGCAGACGACATATTATGCAAATATTGCAATGGCTCATGATCACTATAGATGATGAATTCCTTCTCATTACATAAAAAGGGACGTAATGCCTTCACAGCCCATCTGAGAGCGGCTAATTCACGTTCTACCGTTGAATATCTCTTCTGTGCCTCAGAAAAAGTCATCGAAATGAAGGCAATGGGATGATTATCTTCTCCCTGTTGTTGTGACAACACTGCCCCAGCTCCAATATCGGACGCATCCACATATAACTCTAATGGAGGGGCATCGACATTATAATTGGGAAAAGCCAACAATGTAGGACTGACCAGTGATGATTTCAATTTCTCAAACGCTTCCTGACAATCAGGTGTCCATCTGACCACTCGACCACCAGTCTGACAAGACAATGGTTTGGCAATGGATGAGCAGTGAGGGATATGGCGCCTATAAAAATTGACCAACCCAAGAAATTGTCTCATCTGCTTAACCGTGGTTGGGATGGGAAAATCCATTACACCAGCCAAATTCTTCTGCAGAGGAAGAAGTCCCTGATGATTTATCCGATGACCGAGAAAATCAACAGACTCTCTACATAACCTGGTCTTGCTTGGCTTGAGTTTAAAACCATTTGCATCCAAGGCTATTAAAACTTTTTCTAAAGATTGAATATGTTGCTCAAAATCCCGGGACCTGATGATTATGTCATCAATATATGCCATAACCTCATCCCAAGGTATACCTGACAGAGCCATCATCATACCTCTTTGAAACGTTGCCGGACCACCCTTTACTCCAAAAGGCATCCGGAGGAATTCATAATGAGACAGAGGAGTTGAGAAGGCCGTTTTTTCAATGTCATCCTCTGCCATCTCAATTTGGTAATATCCACGTACCAAGTCGATAGTAGTGAATATTTTTGCTCCTGACATATTGTAAATAGAATCTATAAGATTTGGCAACGGGAATGCATCTCCCTTTGTATGTCGATTAAGAGCTCGGTAATCAACACAGAGACGAAGACTTCCATCAGGTTTCCTTACCGGGACTATAGGAGCGGAATAGGGCGAGTTACTTTTACGAATGATCCCTCCTTCTTCCAATTCGCCGCACTGACGCTCAATTTCCTGAGATAATGGTCCTTGAAACCTTCTGACAGGCACATGAATTGGTCTATCAGTGGTGAGCTCGATTTGATGCTGGACATTCTGTGCTAGACCCACGTTTTCATCCCCAGTGCTAAGAACTGTTGAATATTTCTGAAGGAGATCAATTAATTGTCCTTTCTGGAAAGGATCCAGTTGGATATCATCAAATTGGAATTCTTCCATAATTTTCTCACGAGTCCAATATGCAAAATGCATAGACTCATCCGCTTCATGGGATGAAAGCTTATATATATTTACATCGGGACTATCTTCGATAGGAAAAGCTGATCCCACAGGAAATCCTTTCGGAATGAATCTGGGACTGTCGCGGCCATTATAAAAAGCGACTACCGAACGCCCCCCTTTATGAATAATTCCGGGAAGAACACAAAGCTCATTCTCCCTCAAGCCTTCTAAATAGAAAGTTTGCAATGCATATGTACAATTACAAAGATTTACCGGAACAAACCCAAACTGGTATGCTCCTAATTCACTGTTTTCACTCGTTTGCGGTTCCATGCGAGTATCTGGTTTAGTCGGATCAGCTGCCACTGTCAACAAGCCTTGTCCATCTCTCACCAATAACTGATATCTCGACATGTCCGGAAGTAAATTATTCGCTCGTAAAAGAGGAACACCCAAGATAAGAGACTCCTGAAGCAAATCAGAAGGAACGACATAAAATTCCTCGTCATTAGTGATAAAACCGCTTCTAAAACGAAGACTTAGCTTAGAAAAAGAAAATATTTTTATTTCAGTATGGCCAATACCACAAACAGTATGGACATTGGACGAATGTTTTTCTATACCTACTAGGTTATCAACAACCGAGGACTTTATTAAACTGACACATGCCCCATTGTCCACCAAGCAATTGAATATTTGGTTTGAGTATCCCTCAATTGATGCATCAACATATAAAGGAAGACTGTTTACCCTACTATATCTTATCTGGACAACTCGTCTATCAGACACATCAAGTTGGGTTTTAGGGTCTAAAAGCTTATTCACATCACTAAAATCCTCCGCAGTATGACCCATCACTACGGAGCCATCCCGTTTAAAGGACTCTTTCCTCCACAAGCACCCGCTTCATGTGCTTCACCACATGCGTTACACACATCCTCCCTTTTGTTCCGATGACGTACACTTCGTTGAGGTAATGGAGACTCTCGACTCGCAAGCCGAGAACCACTACCACCAGAACAATCTTTCCCCAGATGTTCAGCAGAGCAGATGGGGCATCGGAGCTGTGGAGACCGTTTTTGTTGATTATTCTGAGCGGGTTGTCTCTTGGCTTGTTTTTGAAGACGTTTTTGACATTGTTCATAAGAATGACCAGTCTGCCTGCAATACGGACAGATGTCATTATACATAAAACACTCAGATAGATTATGATTATTTTTACCGCAATGAGTACAGAAACGATCGTCTTCTGCATTAGCGTTATTTGAGGAACTTGATGAGTCGTCTCTTACCCGACGATTATCATTTTTTCGTCGTCTTGAACGATCTCTACTATTTGGAGATCTAGAAGTAGGAGCAACAGGCTCGGCTATTGCCGTAGCTGATACATTTGGCTTTTTGGCATAGAGTTGGACTACCTCATTCCAAATGTTTCTTCTCTGAACCTGAGGCTTCACCTGAGAAATCGTGATTACCTCGGGCTCCTTTAAACCTAAATCTGACTGATCAGGTAACAATTCATTACAGTGTTGATTTGCTAACCTGACTATTTGATCAAACTGCATTTTTCGTCCTGAAGATCCTTCGAAATTAAGAATATATTCATGTATGCGCTGTTCCACCTCAGCCGGCAAATTATGCAAGAAAGCGCGACGTAAATTGTCGTGAGTCCTCATACAGACACCGGGATAAGCTTTATATGCAAGCTGTTCGAGCCTTAATGCAAACATATTGACCGTTTCTCCCGGCTTCCTTTTGGCTAACATGAAGGTTTGCGATGCTTTATCCTTCTTTACTACGGTTTCATAGTCCCACCATTGGAGGAGAGCCTCCTTAATAGAAAGATACGACGTATCCTCTTGGATTATTTGGTCGTAAAGGTCTGAATAACTACCCTCGAGATGATTTCCCAAAACGGTAATCCAATCCTCTTGTTGATCCGGGTAAGTGACCTCACAATATCTCTCGAATTGTCTAAAGAAGGTTCGGAGATTATGTTCTTTCTTGGAGTTGAACTTCCGTGGAGGTACGGCTTTCGGTTTGTATGCCCTAGTCATGAGCTGAGTTAGCATCGTTATAGATCTAGTAATCATGGCCAGTTGGTTTTCAATATCATCCAACCTGGAAGGATTATCTTGTGTAGCCTGATTATTCGGCATTCTTCCCGGACGGGGGATATACGAGTTTGATGTGGTTGAGACAGTAATAGGTGAAGTGTAAATGGATGTTACTTCGCTTGAAGATTGCAAAGAACCGGACACCATAGGAAGGCGCACAGAATTGACATGAGAATAGTCAAATCTGTCAGATTCATTCGGCAATGAGAATCGCACAATGGGCTTTGGCGTCTCTGGGATATATGAAAAATTACGACCATCATGTTCGAATGGAAATCTTGGTCTGTAGATTTTTGTGTTATCCTCCACCAGTGGATGATCTATCACTGGTACACCTCTTCTAAATTTGAGCCGTTCAGCACGCTCTTCAGCCAGTTGTTGTTTGGATTGATCCAACGACACATTCAGTCGCTTCAACTCACTGAAAATCATTTTTGGATTAAAATCTACCCCCTCGGGCATACCTCCCGTTGCACTATCCAGCTTGCCTTCGTCATCCTTTTCCGAAGAAGTGGACAGATCCTGGTCTTTCGTGAACGTACCCAACTCGAAAGATTTTTTTTCCTGTCTGGTTTGCCATGTTTGTGTGTATGTCTTTTTTTAAATTTTTTTTTTTTTTTTTTTTTTATCGATTCCACAAACAACAACAACGACAACCACTCCCTGCTTTACAACACAACAACAGAATATCTTACAACTAGACAATTTAATTACAAAAAACTCCCTACAACACAACAACAGAATATCTTACAAGAAAAAGATGAATACTAATGCTAACGCTGTGTATAAACTACGAACCCCTGATTATATGACTGGCAAATACTGCCCTTTACAGAGAGATCCTGGCAAGGTCGCCAATTTTGTTATGGTGAACGATGCGACTTGCAATTTCCTAAGGAACAGGATGAAAAGACAGAAAGAAATAACTAATTCAACAGCTCCAATAAGAAGACAAGCGTGTGGATCAGACACCACAACGAAATATAATTTGTTATGCAATGCAACGTAACCCGATCTCAGGTTTGTGTTGAGGACCTCTCTGCATCCTCCGCCGGTGCTGAATATCTTGGCCTGTACACGGACGGATTTAAATAGACTGCAAAAGCGAATATGTGCATCAGAGGAGAAAGAAAAGTAGAAAAGGAACAGCAGCGCACAGCAAACAGAATTAATTAAGCCAATCAAGCAATAAGCAAAATATAAAAAAAAAACAATTCTCAAACTAAAGAAAAACTCAGGACACAAGCTACAAAGAAAACTCTGCACCAAAGCTTATATACATGTATTAAAAAAATAATATTTACAACTCCTCCTTGTATGAATGTGACTACATATTCTACCAGACATTGCTATCTGTCAGAACATGTAACTCAAACATAGAAAGATAGAGCTCGGGTTTGTGAAATAAGGAATATATGAATATTTAAATAAATAATTGACCTGCGTGAAAACACCAAAGCACAGATCTCATAAATATGTCAATACAATATATCAAGCTGATAGACTATATTGATTATATTGATCATATAGGCGAAGATATACATATATATATACATATTTATATAAATATATATATATACACATTCACACGCATATATGAAAAATTATTAAATAATTTAAATTATGTGAGTAATAATGATAATTGGTAAATTAAATTATAATTATCTTTATATTTACACCATTAATAGTATACTCAACTAATGTATGAGTGATGAATCCTGCTCTCGTATTCTTGTGTATGACTTTGATTATATAAGAGCTGTCACAAGGAATATGAATGTTTAATGAATACTGATGGATTCACTTCCAGACTATATAAACATAGATGATGATGTCTCATAAAGTTGACCAAGAGATATTTGGCTCCTAAATTTGATCCCTGAGAAAAATCTCAGTGTAAGTTATTTTATTTAATGTGACCATTTAAAAAAATTATTGATTAATTGAAATGAACACCTACCCTGAAGCGGGGATGTTCCTGTATGAGCCTTTGAATTAACTGTCTGACTGTCTGACTATTTAACTCCAGAATTTGATTAATGTGGATTGATTTTGTATCAGTCAGAACAAACAAAAAAAAAGATAATGACCATCGATTAAGTATTTACACATACAAAATCTATGAATGATAAATATATTTTATTAGGTTGCAATAATTAAGTTCTAATCCCAACAGTAACATATCTACAGTGTGATAAATAAAAAGATAGAGAGCGAGAATGAAGGAAAGAGTTTTTCACCTCTTCATTACTGAATGAATACTTTCCTATATCAAGATGGTTATTAGTAAACGAATCACAATTTATTTCAATATACTTATATTATATATATATATATATATATATACTAATATATATATAGTATATATTATATATATATATATTATATATATATATATATATACCTATACTACTATATCATATTTCCACTTCCACAGAGGAGTACCTCTCCACAATAATATATATATATATTATATATAATATATATATATATATATTATATATAATATATATAACTATAACTATATTATAGTATTATAAAATATATATAATATATATATATATATATTATATACAGCGGGTTCACACTATTCTGGAAAAGTCAGGAAGAGGGGAAAAAAATTGCGTCAGGGGGAAAGTCAGGGAAACGTTTTAAAATATTGCTGAAAAGTCAGGGAAATTCCAAAAAGTCAGGGAAATTTTAAAATTTCACAACATAGGAGAAGTGAATCAATTCAAGTCTTTGATATATTTTTTTCCTTACTTTTATAATTTTGAGAGAGATTGTATTTGATAAGTGAATGAAAAAGATGGGCGAGGAATGACATTCCATAAATCACTTCTATCCGTGTTTCTTTCTATTTTTTAGTTCACTATTACTACTATTCTTCCTATCTGTTCGTACGAGGTTGTTCCAAGTTGATCCTTCCGATTGAAGGTGATTCGTATATGGATGTGTTTTAGACTGTATGACTTATGACCTTATCTTCTGTTAATATCTTTTTCTTTTTAGGGAATTAAACTTTTTGAGGTGTTTTTATTTGTTTTTGACGTTTACGAAGTGATTTTTTGATTTTTGTGCTCAGTTGAAAGTATTTATTATTTTTTAATAAAATGACTTCAAGCAAAAAAAAGCTTAACTTAACGGACCAGTGGTTTGAGCGTCAAACGAAACCTTGGTTCATTTCTGGTCACAGATTTACAATATGTCTCGTACTTAATATTATGGAAAGATTTCTTAAGTCCAATGCTAGTCCAGTAAATGCCTGCTACAACCAAACAACTAAGCTTTTTGCATTAGTTTTACATGACAAACTTGAATGCCAGACTGTCCTAATCAAAATGACAGAAAAAGAATATTAGAAAGGTCCTCTGAAACGTCACACCAATGCTCCTCATCATTGGATCCTAGTATAGTTTTTCATCAGCCACAACAAGGGAAACAAAGATTTTTTATTGCTAGAGGCATTTTACACCAATAACCGAATCACAGATTCTCTTGCTGAGAAAGAAAAAGCACAATACACTCTACTTTGCAGTTGAAGCTCATTCTACCCTTGAATTAAAATTCAAAATATTTTGATGGACAATGTCCTTCTAAGAGACTTGATGAGTTTTTTTCATCTATAGTACCTGGGAATATTCGGAATTGTGGCAAATTTTAAATTAGGACTGATATTTTCACATGGAAATACGACAGTGGAAGAGGGGTTTTCTGTAAAAAAAAAACAATTTTTAGGGAAAGAATCTGAAAGAACAGAGTCTTGATTTCTCAAAGAACAGGCACAGGCTGGTGTGCTATAAGACTCGCTCAACCCAGTGGGGAAACAGAATCCAGTTAGTTCATTGCATTAACAGTTGCCCTATCACTGGCTCACAGCAAAACAATGTTGACAAATGTAAGAAGTGCCCACTAGGATAATATGAAGAACATCTCAAAGCGTCAAAACAGAAAGAAAAAGAAACCAGAAAATTAAAAAGGTTTTTGACAAAAAGGAATATATCCATACAGATTCAATAAACTTGGAAGAGCAAGAAAGATGTTAAAAACTGAAGGCTTTAACAGAAGAAGACGCTAATAAAATCAAAATTCAGAAAATGCTTGAGAAGAAAAAGTTAATCAAAATCTCGCGAAAACACCATTTAAAGAACTTTAAAGACAGGGAGAAGATGTTATTAGCAGGGGCAGAAGCTGTAATAAAAAGGAGGGATGGGCCTAAAGTTCCACCAGAAGAAAAGAAGATAAGAAAGAAGAAAGAATAAAATAGAATAGAAAAGCTTTTAAGAAGATAATTATTTTCTTTATGGGTACAGACTAAAAAAATCGATGGTAGAAAACATATCTATGACTTCTCAAGAAAATCAGGTAAGGAAACAATTAAAACTGAAAAAAAAATGAAACAAAAAATAAAGGAGATCGATCTGTAAGCAGCTTCCGGTAAAAAGTAATGACCAAAGTAAGAAAGAAAGTTAAACGGGCTATGGGTAAATTGAAATAACGGTAGACCAACACTCTAAAGTTAAAAAACTAAGCCTTGTTATTGACAAAGCAAAATAGTTCCTAAAGAAAATAACTAACATATGAAAAAATATATAATTAATAATATAGGAAAAATAAAGGTTTTAATACTAAAGATACCTAGACTTAATAAGAGGTCATCCAGGTATAAAAAAAGAAGGTGAATGATCAGTTTGTATAGGGAGAAGGAACTTACCAACTGAATAGAAGCTCTTTGGAATGAGCTTGAAGTTAAGAATAAAAAGAAAAGGAGAATCTGCGTAGATAGAATGAATGAAATAGTGGAAGATGAGAACAAGTTGTATCTAAGTAGCCCTTTTGAAATTCTTCACACTAGTATATACGGTAATGTAAGAATAACTAGGGGAAGTAAATAGGCAGCAATAATAATAATAGATATTTTTTATCCACCAACAAAGCCAACACGATCGTAGATCAGGGAGATATCGCAAAATTGCAGAATGTGAGTCAAAGGTAAAGCCCACCAAAAAGATTTCTAACGCCAAAATTCAACAATTTAACAGCCAAATACAAAGTCTACTAGAGCAAGGTAGCATGGTTGACGGTGTTCAACCTGATTATATATTAGGTGTTCAGGTGAAAGAAATAGTAATAGAACCGATATAGTATATATCTAATTATTAAAGTGAGGATATGGTTAAAATTTGTGGGGTAAAAAATTATTTAATTTCTTTAACTCTTAGAAGAATATAAATGAAATATAGGTTAAAAAATGTTCAAGACCCGAATGATAATAAATAATTGAGGGATGGAAGTTATGGTATGTAACAAAGCGTTTAGGAGTATAGTGATTATCCTAAATAAGTTCTTTATTTTAAAGATATATAAGTAGTATACCCTAATTTTTATATTATAGTTATTGCAAACAAAATAATAAGGAATAGTTAATTGGGGTTATATGTAGATGAAAAATATATGCTAGTATATATATGGTTAATAGTTAGGATACCCTATACAAATGATACTGGTAGTATACTGCATAGATATATTCCTGTAATTGAATTACCCAGAGCCGGTCCTGTCAACACCGAATATTTTATGAACTTTAAATGTCACAGGAGTGAAGCATAAACTCTAACAAAAAAAAGAATGAATTAGATGTGGAAGGGAGAAAAATAGTGAAAACGAAAAGTTAACAGTCGCTCTATTTGATGAGGTAAGAGTGAAAAATAAGTTACAGGGCACTGTGGCTCAAAGAGTTCGCAACGAAAATAAAAAGAATCCGCTAAAAATACACGAAGAGAAGCTAGAAGTATACCAAGCAAACATTTGATATCGCCTAATTGTCTCTTAGGTATGAATTTATGTCTCATGCAGGCCCTCTAAGCGAGGGTCCAAACATATGATAAGTTTTGTTGTAGTAACTATCATGAGAATAAGAAGCTATTAGGGAATAGCTCAGAATAACTAAATCTTATCATAACACTTTATAATACATGCCATTGATAAAGGTATCGTGGATTGCCCTGTGAAAGCTTAAACCGGAAAAACCAAAGAGAGAGAGAGTGAAGGTGAGGCACGGGAGGGACGTCAGTAGCAGAAGATGATAAAGCTTGAAATAAAATAATTATGGATGAGAGAGTGTCCAAGTTATAAATAGGGTCCCGAAGAATTAGTATAACAGCATGAAAGGCGTAACTTTTTCCTAAAGAGGAATCTAGTGGTGTGCCAACATTTTTTCATTTTTTATGCACAATGATTAGATTAATTTCCGTTGAAAGAGTCATCGGGTGAAAAATGCTTGGGTGGATTAGTCGAATATTTAAGGGTGGTAGAGAAATGTGTTAGAATGATGAGGAATTGAGTAGGAGAGAGGAATGCCCTACCTATATATCGCCGTATGATTTTGTTTTGTGTGGCGAATCTGAGGAAAGTTGGATGTTATTTATATATAGCATAAAATAAAGCATTCAGTTGTAGGGTGTGTTAAAATAGGGGGTTTGAAAGTAAAACGTATTGTTTTAATATTAAGGTTATGTTGTAGATCTATGAACTAATAGTGTAATTAGATGTGAAAAGCTTAACAATCGTTGGTTTGTAAAATTTAGTCAGTGGGATACTGTAAGGACGGAATTTGATTTTGCCTACAGTTTAGTTCTGAAAAAAAAATAAAATGTTGAAAAGCAGAAGGTAGCTGGGTGCAATTAAATCCTTGGGGGGATGTAAGAAGGGGACTAAGTCTTGATTGCGCTAGGATCTTCCATTGAGAGCGATATTACCTTGTAACATGCTATAGCCCAGGTGAGGAACTAATGTCTGAAATATACATGTATACGCTTCTATAGTTGTGCAATGGCTATTCAGTTCTTATGACAATTCTTATTATATCGATTATGTTATATGTTAGAGATGTCCTGTTGTGAGGAAGATATTGAATTAAAATTGAGAATGAACTTATTAGAAATTGTAAATTAGAGATGTGAATGTGAAATGAAAGAATAAATGAAAATACTTGAGTTGTTTGTCAGTTGGAAAGATGGTTGATAGCAGTGGGTTAAGCGAAATATAATGTAGTTGTGTGGAATCGACCGGCTGGGAACCGAAGAAGAGAGGATTGAGTCAGTAAAAAAATCCTGGAAGAGAGAAATTGAGTTTGGCAGAAGCGAGATGAAAGGTGTATAATAGGATGAATGTCGGTTTAGTCTGAGGAGACGCTCATGGTTGTCTCCCGCTCTGGGTCAGATATAACTTCACATGGACAATGCATTGTATGGGTCCTCACCGGTTCCCGTGACTTTATGATAAATTTCTGATCGTACGATTTCGTCTAATATAAAAACGTATAAAAATGTTGACCGTAATGATCTGGGTTCTTATTTTCGACCTTTGCTCCAACTACTATTCTACTACTTTCTCTTTCCCTTATCATGTAGTAGCTTCACCTACCCCCAAAATATCTGGAGAGGAAGAAGATGCTCGTGTATGATGAGAGATGATGATATGATAATGAATACAGATGATCGAACTTTATGATGAATGTAAATATGAATGGGATGATGGATGATGCATGATGATGAGATGAATGATGAAATGATTGATAATGATGAAATTATGCATCGAGATTGAATGTTATGAAATTGCAATTATGTATTCGAATTGATTTTTGATTTGATGATGATTAGAATGCATTATTGATTTGTTCATTCAGGATGAATGATTATGCCAAATGAACTGATGATATGTATTGATCATGATGATGATCGATGATGAATAAATGATGACATAATATAAAATATATAATATTATATAGGAATAAATATATATTATAAAATAAATAATAAAACACTAATACTACTATATACTAATATATAATATTATAATATATATTATAATTTAATGGATAATTAATTAAATAATTGTGAATAATATATTTTAACTTAAATTTGTATAAAAGATAAATGAATAATAACAATAATAAAAAATAATAATAAAATTAAATAATAATAATATAATAATAACTAATAATAATTAGATAATAAGATAAAATAATAATCAATACAAATATATAATAATTTTTAAAAAAAAAAAAAAAAAATTAAAAGAATAATTAATAAACAATAATAATAATAATAACAATATTGATTTTTTTTAAACTGACCTAGATCTGTGGTGTTCTCTTCCAGGATGGTTAACCCTCAAAATCCAATTGTACAAAGGAACACTACCTACAAATATTTTTCACATAATTGCATGACAAGTGGACGTCTAAATTAAAATTACTGCCAAATTAAAATTTCCTCACAAAATTAAATTCAATTTTTTGGTTAGTCAACAAATCCCTCTGTTTTTGAAAATCATGTCACAATGAAGACCTGAAGAAAATTGACGAATATATTATAATGAAAACATTTAAGACATAAATTGTACAATATTTGTATTAGTTCATATAATATATCTCGTTCTTATTTACTACGGTTTATATTATTCATTATCCTTTGTATTTATTTAACCCTAGAATATATAAATCTTGTTAGCATGCCTAATAACCTTAAGAGATCCCCAGTCAGAAATGAAAATCAAACCCTGCGGAGTTTGCTGTATTTCAGTTCTAACGTAATTTGCGAAGCTAGTAAGTGTATCCACGTATTTGGTACTTCTATCAATTTCGGCACCAAGAGCCTGATAAAATTAAAGATATTAGTAATAAACAAAAAGGAACAAAAAATATTTTAAAATTTAAAATAATAATTTTTGACTTTATTATATTCTCAAAGAATATTACCATTACGCCAGCATTTTTGTGATCCCAGTCAAAGCCGGGATAAGTGCCTAGAACGTCATATTCATCCACAAGGCTGCTAGCTTTATCTTTGTATGTAGTATCACCAGTTGCTCTATACAACCAAAGTGCTCCCCAGGCGAGCTCGTCCCCATAGCCACTAGAACTTTAAAGTGCACTTCTGCATAATTTAGTGAAAAATTTAAAACTCAAATCTATTGAGGTTATTACCCCAGTTATAAATTTTGATGATTTAATTCACAAATATTAATTAATTTCATAATTTTTCTTCTGATGTGCCAATACTTACGAAGAAATCTGTTAGATCGGAATAGCTCATTATAATTTCCTCAATGTAGTTGTATGCTAGGTCAAAAAGCTCCTTTGCAGCTTGAAGGCAACTATCGGAAAAAGTACTGTCCACCGAACTAAAAACAATTGATGTGGCTGCTAAAGCTGCTGCAGTTTCACCAGCAAGGTCCGATCCTGAAGATTTTGGTGATATTTAATTTTAAATTCTATTGTTATACACAGACAGTTCATTACTTCGGTAGTTAATCACATTGGGGACTCATTACTGGACCAGCGGCATTGTTCTCACTCGCACCTTTCATCAATCTTAGCAGAGGGTCTCTCCATAGTCATTTCTTCTGGTCTACCCCAATAAGCATGATCTATATTTCCATCAAGAAGGTATATCAAAACAACATTTTTATCATCGATAAAAGATTGTTATTGAAAAATGATATTACCTGACCTTCTATCAATAGAAATCTGGAACGCATTAAAAGTACGCTTTCATCGCATCACTAACCTATTCAACAAATCATTTACAGAAATTTTTCCTAATATAAAATAATGGGTATAAAAAATTAGGATTTTTGGATTTTATCTATAGTAATTTAATAATCTAAATTTTGTCTCGAAAAAGAATTAGCTTCTAGTATTATGTAAAAGAAGTGGATAGGAAATTATCAAATTCCAAGTAAAAACGATGAAATAAATAGCTTGTATTTAAGAAAAAAATTTATGTATAATACCTCCCCCTAAGAGTTCTGTGTTATATAGGTGATTATGTGCTTTAACAATAGTAATTCAGCTCCCCATACGATATTGCTAACCCTAGTACATAATCAGTCTGACTCAGATATCATAGAGTAAAGTATATATATATATTATAATTAATATTAATAATTAATAATAATATATATACTAATTATAATTAATTACTATATATAGATATATAAATAATATATATTATATATATATATATATATATAATAATATATAATATATAATATATATATATATAATATTATAATATATAATATAATAAATTAATTATAATATATATATATAAAGACGTCTATATATGGTAACTATCCACTCTTAGCTAGCCCGTTTGGATGAAATGAGCCCCCAAGCAAGTACTGTAACGCTGTATGCCATTGGAAGTCCAAACTTATCAAATTCAGCAGTTGCAAAAACGATGAAAAAGAATCAGAATCCATTATTATTGAATTTATTAAATTCCCTGCAATGAACATAATGGACACAAACTAACCGAAACACGCAACACAGACAACTAATTCAGTAACTAGGAAAATATAGTATAGTTTATTAACATTTTATTTCTTTGTGTTAAATTCTTTCAAATAAATGAGAAAAACAAGAAGTGGTAAATAAAGGTATATTATAGTCGTTTTTTATATTTAACAATATAATAAAAAATACTAAATCTAGCAAACTAAAAAGAGTGCTTTAATTAAATAATTTGAAAAGTTCTAATAATTTTACTATGCCTGCCTCCCTTAAGTATAAAATATCAGCAGAGTACTTCGCGAGAGAGCAGAAGAGAATTATAACGTTATGCATTTATGTTTTTCGAGAAACATGAGGAAATGGTCCTGTGGAAAGATATGGAGAATAGCAAAAGATTGACATGTAAAATGAGTAAGATCAAGAATCGACGAAAGAAGTTAATCAAACGAAATTTCTGTTTTATAAATACCTCTTGTTTAGTCCAGTAGAGCAATCTAAAATAACTAAAACACAGACTATGTAAAGCCCGCGAAAGTCCAAGTCGAATTGCTACGTGCTTAGTTATTAAATATATTAATGAATTTCTATCTTCTAATTTCGACCCTCTCCAAAAATGCCATATGACATATGCCTTAAAATTTTATGGTATAACTACTTATTTATCAACCAGAAGACAATACAAAACTGGACCTGCCATGCTACATTAGAACATACTTCCAAAACACAAATTCCAGAAAAAACAATTCCAATCGAACACTCACAAAAAATTATTGGTCATTGTGAATAATTATCTGCCACCAACCTTCCAATATACATTATTCGATGCATGAATTCAAACACTTTCATAAATGAACTAGACATAACAATGTGTGCGTAAAGTCAAATTAGAATTATAGCATCTACTAGCAACTTCACACTTTTAAAAATTAACACAACACAATATTTAGAATCTATGGGATATCTTAAGCAATAAATCTTCGAGATCAAACTATCAGTATAATACTGTAATATATTACTTATGCATATAATGAAGTTAGTTTATATTATCTTTATTATAATTTTTATATTCATTGCAATGTAAAAAAAAAACACCTCCCTGGCAGTAAAAGCACTTTGTAGAGTTTATTCGATCTACAAAGATTTTATAAAAAAAATGACTTATAGAAGACATGTAACTAAAGGTGGAGATTAAACACACAAGGTATCAACTTATTTCCCTCTTCTACCTATTATTATGTTATTTAACATTATATCTATTATTAATTATAATATTTTACATATTCGCAAATTTTCTTATGAAAATAACCCTTTATAAATTTTAACCAATAATGCTGTAATTATAAATTTAATGTTTATCATGAAATCCCCTCACCAAAGTGAATATTAAACTGTAGATGGCACTAAATCAGTGAAAAAAAAAAAATTCAATTAAACAAAAATATATTTATAAAATCTTTACCATCATAATACCCTCCAGTGATGTCATGACCCTACATCTTGCCCATCGTTAAGAGCAGAGTCAACTCTCCAATCAAATCTTTCGTCACCAGGAAGTACACCCGATCTCTGGGCTTCGTAGAAGAGATATAGAATAGTCTTGTTTTTAACTGCTTTAGAAAAAGCAAATAATAATTTTTTAATAAATCTTTATACTTATTTATAAATGAGCTTGTTTCCCAACCAACATAGTACCTAATTATTACCTTTCACATAATTGCTAGTCAGTCATTCAACTAATGACCAGTTATTGGATTGTATTAAATTATCATAGATATTAATTTTTTTCTTCTTTTTTATTTTTTGAACCATCAATTTTCTAAGCAAAATGAAAACCGTAAATTGTTCTTATTTTTCAAGACACTCACAGTCCACTAAATCTCCATACTGTATGATTAAATTCTCTGATGCGATATTTTTTAACAAATCGATAGGTTCGATATATTTAATATTGAACTTTTGGGCATATTTTTATATTCAAAGTCAATTTATTTTACCAAGGTTTAATTTCTCAGAAACCATTTATTAATTTATAGTTTATTCTATAGCAACTAAAAAAATTTGGTTAATTATTTTCAGACGAACAAAAAGGAATAGAATTAAGTAGAAATTATACTACACTTGATGGAATTACAATGAACACATACATATCACCATACTACTCTGATATTCTAAACGAATACCCATGTTATTTGAAAACATACTAAGCAAATTAATATATATATAAAATAATTTAAGTTAAAATAAATAAACATTCATTATAAAAGAATAGATGAAAAACTCAAGCTGCGCTAGATTTATTAGCCTAAATCCGATG
Source organism: Trachelipus rathkii (assembly GCA_015478945.1). NCBI lineage: Eukaryota > Metazoa > Arthropoda > Malacostraca > Isopoda > Trachelipodidae > Trachelipus > Trachelipus rathkii. The sequence continues at coordinate 2,398 of JABUQX010097801.1, read as the reverse complement.
TATCAATCAAACATACAAATTAACAGTATGTCATATCTATATTTTTCAAAGAAATAAAAATTATCTTATGAATAATACAAGTTAAATTACCCTTTTATTCTTATCAAAAAACTTATTCTTCTTTACTTTAATATTAACTGCAATAAAATAATTTAGTTAATAATTAATTAATTATCTTTAAATAATTAATTATTCACTCAATACTAAAAAATCATAGTTTAACTTATGCTATTACTTTAATTTATTTTGGATCGACCATATTTTTTCAGTAATTTTATAAACTCACAATAGTATCTGATATTATATATATAATATATATCATATTATTATACATTAAAAAATATAATATATTAGAGTATAAAATGTTCAGTAACAATATATATAAAATATTAATATATATATGTGAAGTGATATATAGTGAATATATATTAATATTAATTATATATATATAATAATATATTAATATATACAATATTATATATTTATATATATATATATATTTATAATGTATTATAGTATATATATATAGATCGTGTACATATATGTATCTATAAATACTATAAAAGACAGTTCATATTACTTAAATATTTTAGGGCTGCTCTCGATATTATAGAGCATAGTATATATATATTAATTCCAAATAAATTTCAGTTCTAATTAGAATTCTGTAAAATTAATCCTGAAGAAAACGACCAGGAATAAATTACAATACCTATTCTACAGATGATTTCTATTTTAACCTTTTTATAAATGCTTAACAGTAGGGTATTATATACTATATAACCTTTACGCAAATTATTTTTCTCATTTGTCCAGCACTCACGGTGGGTATAGCAGTGGCGATAGCCCTCCAGTGTGCATATATTTCTTGTCCTGTCTGTAATCATTTTATTCATAAACGATCCGACAATAAATTTTTAAGAAATGTAAAAAATAATTGAAAGTAATTAAGAACAACAGTATTATATAATTATAATAATAGATATATATATATATATAGATATAATATTATAGTATATATATAAATATAATATAATATATTATATATATATAATATATAGTAATATATAATATATAATAAATATTTAATATATTATATATATAAAATTAAATAATAATATTATATAATTTAATATTAAATATAATAATAAGATTATATATAGAATATATTATATATATATTATAGTACATATATATATATCATATACATATATTAGTAAATAAATAATATATATATATATATATTTAATTATATAATATAATTATATATATATATAATATTATATTAATATATATATATCTAGAACTGGATTCTTATAATACCTGGTTACAATTATGTATTGCTAAAACCACCACTAAATAACAACTAGCTAGTGTTGGACAACTATTATTATTAATTTTTTATTCAATTTATTAATTAGGATAAAAATTAATTAGATTAAGTTGCATTCTTAATATGTATGATAACTACTTCCAAATGGAAGTCGCAATAGTAAGTGATAAAATAATACGCAGGCTAATATTTGATTAAAGTTTGCCAAAAAGTTTGCAAACGCGTTAATGATTCTATATTTGATTTATACGACTAGAATGAGTTTTAGCAAGCACAAATGAGCTAAAGCACTTTATATATAACGAGGATTTGTATTGAAAAAGAAGCCAAACATTTCCTAAAGGTATAAAACCTCATTTTTAAAGGTTGTGTTTTTTATTCGTTCTATCATAACTCTATAATTCAGATTTGGACTGAATTGCAAAAAAGTAGATAACGTTACTTAGATGTGATGCCCCTTATAGTTTTAATATGATAGATCAAATATACGCCCCTTATATAATATGAACACCTACATAAATATAAGAGAGTATATAAAATATTTAGATTAGTGATCAGTTATTTAGTCCTTGAACCCGTGATAATGCTTCTCCAATCCTACTGTAAAGAAATATGTATCAAATTGATTGATTATATGTTTTTAGTTGCAATACAGAAATGAATTGATGCCCTAATTAAAAAAAAGAATAATTACAATATAACATGTTTAGAATATACCCTCCTATGATTTTTAATTAAGGATTTTAATAACTGAAGGTGAGTAATATGGCATTATAATTTACCTATAATACATACATTTCAAATATAATTAATGTTATGATTATATAATAAATGAAAACTATAATAACTAAGCTACTATTTCTATTATATAATTTAATCATATGATAAACATTAGAAACTTAATTATATTTAAATTATAATATAATATAGGGAAGATAACTATAATCTAATAAGATTGAGAATCAAGATACTATAGTAATTAAATAAATATTAAGTATTAAAACTTAAAAGTTTTGAATAATTATTTTCAATATAACAAAAAACTATATAGAATTTATCAAAATG
>JABUQX010097800.1:17500-31712 GCA_015478945.1 Trachelipus rathkii | reverse complement strand
TGAGAGCATATATATATATATATATATATATATATATATATATATATAAAGATATATATATATATATATATATGATATATATGTATACATATTATTATTATATGAGTTAGATGAATAATGGTCAGCATCCCGAAAAGCCAGGCATGTAACTAAAAACTATAGCAGCTACAGATAAATATTATTTTATTAATCAGGAGACATTTTTACCGCAGAAATTAAAAAAAATAAAAATAACGCTTTTTAAAAATTAAATAAAATTGTTAAAAATTGCTTGAAAAATTTACAGTTTTTTGATAAACCAAAGATGCGACTTACTCACGAGTGAGACGGAAAGTTCAAATGTTGAATTTTTCTTTTTAAACGGACAAATACCCACGGGTAAACAAGAACGGTAGAGAGAGTTTCGTCTCGGTTTGGGTCGGGGAGACGGACCCTCGTCCCCCTGTCCTCCGTCGGCTCGAACCCCCTAAGAAGGATATATAAAAAGAAAAAATAATATTTTCTCCAATATATTGTACAGTTATTATTTGGCAACTTTTTTTCTCGAGACTGCAGCTTTCAACGTCTTTTCAAGTCAATCAGGAGCTTCGCACTTTACTAATATTATCATGGAGTTATTAATAACATAGAATAAATTCAATTTTACCCTGCGGTAAAAATGTCTCCTGATTAATAAATGATATGTGTATATGTTATAGTTTTCTGTTTCACAGCATGCCTGAACTTTTAGTGGATGCTGGCTCATATATATATATATATATATATATATATATATATATATATATATATATATATATATATATATATATATATATATATATATATATATATATATATATATATATATATATATATATATTAAATCGGTGTCTACCTAACCACACTTATTCTAACCTAGACATAAAAGCCGTAAAGTTCTGATCCAACCTAGATGATCGTGGCTTTGCAAAACTCCAAACCCTAACCGAGATGGATCGTGGTTGCAAAAAACCTAAACCTAACCGAGATGGATCGTGGTTGCAAAAAACCTAAACCTAACCGAGATGGATCGTGGTTGCACAAAAGCTAAACGTAACCTAGATAATATTTTTTTAAGTAAAAACTTACTAATATTTAAGTTTAATAAATAATCAAATAAATACAAAAAGAATAATAAAAAATGTATATATATATATATATATATACGAATAAAGCATATATATATATATATATATATATATATATATATATATATATATATATATATATATATATATATATATATACAATAAACAAGATTTAAATCTAAAGTTAAATTTCGATCTTTGCTTAGTAATGTAGCATGGGATATTGGAGAGAATATAAAGTTTTTGTTCTAATATTAACTTGTGATATAGAATAAACCCTAATAAAAAATGTTCGTCTGCAATCATTTCGTTAATTCATAAAAAATACATTATAATTAAATATTTCACAACTTTTCACAAGCAACAAATTTTTAAACTAAAAAATAATATAACAACTAAACAGTAATATAAGAAATAGAAAATTATCATCCTTCCTCAGCCAACATCAAAAAGGCAGCTGGCTGACTCTTTTTCCTGTCTAAGTTGACTATGTTCCGGTAGACACATATACGAACGAACACCGATTCAAATATAGAATAACAATCTATAAAAAAATATATATATATAAAAATATATATATATATATATATATATATATATATATATATATATATATATATATATATATATATATATATATATATATATATATATATATATATATAAATATAAAAAGTATATATATATATATATATAAATATTATTTGTATATATAAATAGGTTCAATATATAGATATATATATATATATATATATATATATATATATATATATATATCATATATATATTCAAATAAAACATTAGGCCGATTAGATATAGAGATTAGAGTACGACATTCGCTGGACATCTAAAGGCTTTTTTGATTTGGCAAGAAATCTTCCAAACGGAAGTTCTTCACTTTCCCATTTGATTTGTCAAATATTCTTTCAAACGTAAAAATTTGCCCGTCGTAAAATTTTTCTTCCATCCGTAAAGTTGCTATTTTTTACATCCTTTAGTTTTTATTCTAGAGTTTGTGACGTCACGTGAAATCGTAAACGAATGCTTTTTTAATGTTTTTAAGTGTTCGAATCACTATTTGAAAGTCAAAATATATTAATTATGTTATTCGCTTAAAAACTGTTAAAATTTATTTAAAAAAAAATAAAATAAAATTGAGGAATTTTATTTTCCGTTGTTGCGACATCACTTGATAATATATATATATATATATATATATATATATATATATATATATATATATATATATATATATGTATATATATATATATATATATATATATATATAGTTATATATATATATACATATAAGTTATTATATATGGTTAAGGTTAGGTGTGTTAGTGGTATATGGGAAAGATAGTATATATATATATATATATATATATTATAAGTATATATATATAAGCTGAAAGTTATGATATATATATATATATATATATAAATTATACAAGAAAATTTCTTCGATTTGCAAGAATGACATGCCAAATCAAAAACGCTCTAGTACCCCTGAAAATCGTCTCGCACACCTAAGGGTTTCCGACCCCCATTTGAGAACCCTTTGCAATTTCATAGCATTTTTCTTTGCAATACCTTCAGCATTTTCTATTCTTTTCACTATTATATCATTCATAGATAATCCTCTCTTTTTTTTCACTAATGAATGTTTTTGCCTGCTTTCCTCTCTCTTCTACATACTTATCCTTCCACACACTAATTCCCTAATCAAAATTATTTCTCATCAGATGATTATGACATTTTGGTTGCTGAAGATAAAATTAATTGGCATCTAAGAGCAGCAGCAGCATAGCAGCAGCAGCATATATAAGCCTAAATTTATATATATCTATATATATTTATTATATATCATATGTCATATATATATATATATATATATATATATATATATATATGTATATTAGACTGGTGCTTATATATTGAGGTGAAAATTTTTTCTTCTTCGAGAATAAAAGGTAGGACCCGGTAGACTTGTTCCACTACATGTTAAAACAATCTATACGAAATTTCATATGAATCCAGTAATATTAACCCGTGCTCCATCGATGTTAAAGTTTGGAAACATTATTAAATTTTAAACCTAATTGAAATCAATTTTTAACATGATTTACATATCGAAAAACACATAATAACAGAAAATATTCATAATTTTTTTAATATAGTAATTGAATGTGCATTCGTACACCTACAATATAATCGGAGAATAAGAACTTAATCTATTATTTCTTCCTTTTCAGTATATGACAGGTATGGTCCGGTATGTTTTTCGATAGTTTTGCACAATCCTAAATAAAATGAAGAAAGATTAATTTACTTTACGTAATTAGTTCCAAATTACCAAAGAATCATATTTAAAACTTCGATTTATTTAAAAAACATAAAACTCAAAGAAATCTACAGAAATGTATTACAAATTTACACAATGATAGATCTTATAATTATATCTAGTTTACCTGTAGAACAAATTGTTTTTTTCTTCGTTTTTGATAAATTTGTCGTTAAATTCTTATTATAATTTTACTCCTCTTTCTGATGTATCATTTACCACCCTTAAAGAAGCTACAACCTCTCTTCCATTCATGCAACTTTCTTGATTTTCCCAAGCAACAGGATCAGTTTGTAGGAATTCTAGAGAGAGACCAAACCTGATAAATCTAAAGGAAGATTTTTATTAAGGAAATATTACAAATTATCATCTTTGATAAACAGTTTATTTCTTTTTTCTTCGACTTGATGTTCGGTATCCGTGGTTTCAATAGTATGTGACTATATACGTTGTTTTATTAATATCTAGGCTGTCTTTCTTTTCATGTCATCGTTTATTCTTTCATCATATATTGTTCTTACCTCTGTATCTGCCTCCCATGTCAAATATTGTGCCTTGTCAATATTGTTCCAAGTTTTTTGAAATCTTTTAAATTAATGGATCTTTGTCCCTTTAGTGGGTGAAGTTGTACCTTACTGAAAACTCCCTGCAATGCAATTTCATAAATATGGTATCGACAAGCAAAAAATGCGATATCACGGTTTAGTTTTTGTTCGAGAGAACAACATGAGATGTTTAGCCTCCCTGTATTACTGACAGTTGTGTTAAAAACAAAAGCTTGAACAGTGTCCAGAGTGACCATTACTGTAGTGTATCATATACAGCTGATGATATCTCTTTATCTGTTCCTGATGAAAGTTCTGGAACTCCTAGAAGTTGTTCAACGTTGAAAGCTGTTGCTATCACTGGAAGTCGATCAACTGACCTTTTTCCGGTAATATCAGGGAGCATTTTATAATCCCAATGAATAACAACATAGTTTATTTTCGAATCGTTAAATTTAGATCAAACCCCTTAATGTTACGAAATTTTTCTCTACCCCTTTTAATGAATGTGTGGTTGATGACATTCTCTCTGATTTAAATTTTGTGCCTCAACGCAAGCTGTCAATTACGAACAGCATCTTTATCGCTAACTTTACATTTATCTAGTGCTGCTTAGAGTCTAGCTGTCAAGATTTCTTTCCTAGCTCGTTTGAGTGAAATGTGAGTATTCTTAAACGACACATCACTTTCTATTTCAGCGTATTCGTCGATGTCTGATGTACCTGGATTGCTAGATGATAGAATAGTTTCTGATGTGGTTTCTATCTTTTAGTCTTGAGCTTAGCTATCCTTTGATGAGGATAAGAGATAATTGCATTCTGAAATATACATTTCAAACTACGAATACTCGATATTATGACATAAAATGTTCATAATGTTAATAATTGTTATTATGTATTATGTATATTGTATTATATATTATGTATATTATATATTATGTATATTTCAAACTACGAATACTCGATATTTTGACAGACAATAGCGTTGTGAAATATATGTAAAAAACATCAGGTTGACAGTAAGTGCAAATTGGTAATAAATTAATTATTTAAAATTGAATTAGACAACTTCACTAACCTCAATCTGTAGTGGTCGAAAGTTGCTTTTCTCCTCATTTTAATTCCTTTGATACTCGTTCAGCCTTCCGTACTTCTGTGGCAGTCACCTTTTTATCTATACCCAACATGCAACCAAAATGCATTGCATTTGCATGGCATATGTAGACTATCATCAAATTCTTTTTCTTTTTGTATACATAACTCACTCTTTCTTTTTTTGTGCTTTTCTAGTACGCGATGATATTCATATAACTTTTTACATTTCTTGATGCAGTTCGAAAGATCTTGGGGTGGTATACGTGCCTTTCTCCAGAACAATAAACATTCATCAATTACAAGAGATGCACTATCATGTAAATTTAAATTTACCCTACGCAAGTTATAAAATAGGACACGTAAAACATCTCCTTGAGTGGTGAGTTTACTCCCGGTTATACGATTTTTCATTGAACCGATGAGAAACAGTTCTTTCCATGACATATTTAATTTTAATAATAACCTAATAATATATTCATACACTGTAATATTATGTAAAAGGAAATTATCTTAATACCTTATCACTGTGCAGTGTGCACTTCATCTGACAGGATGTTTACGTATAACCAAGGTATAAAAACGCAAGTACTAACCCACCCGAGGCAGCATAACAACTGCCGCAAGTTAATGTTGAAAAAAACCTATTAGCCACAACATGGAAACTTTTGACTCCCGTGGGGCACTGGTTGATGCTAACCGATTGCCCTCAAACTTGGAATGGAGTACTTTAAGATGATATGGAACAAATTTACGGGGTCCTGTATATAAATACAATAGCTTCAAAAATAAGGACAAGTTTAATATATATATATATATATATATATATATATATATATATATATATATATATATATATATATAAAAAAAAAAAAACAAATTTATATATATATATATATATATATATATATATATATATATATATATATATATACAGAACACAAACCTAAAGGTCGTAAAGTATTGATTTTATTCTTATACTTTTATTTTAATTCTTCCGTTTTCCTTATATATTTATGATAAATTAAATTTACTCTATACTAAATAAGAATTCGAACTAAAATTCAGTACAAATATATAATTATAAATATAAATTAATCTGCAATAGATGTCGGTCATGATACATTGTAAATTCGAAGGGGGTTAGATTAACTCAAATTTGAGTTCAGTATCAAATATGCAGTCAATTTGAGCAATCTGAACTCGCTCTAAATACGATGGGGTTAGATTAAATCAATATTTGAATTCAGTTTCATACATAGGCTAAGAATACTCAAAACTGACATTCAGCTTCAAATAAGTAATCAATTTGAATAACTCAAAACTGAAATTCAGTTTCAATTATGTAATCAATTTGAGTTGTCAAACTCAATTTAAGTTAATTTATTTTCCTTGGAATTACTTTGTAAGAGTTTCAAATCTTTAAGTTTATTTTTCAATGGCATTATTTGATATACCTTTTAAGTCGCATCTTCTGCTACTTTCGTCTTTTCAACTATTATTGCATTTTCTTCAACTATTTTATTTTTTCTTTATTTTTAATTTTGTTTCTTATTTTTTCTTCTTAAAGGAAATAAAAGGAGGGTAACTCTACAAACGGGTTCTTAAAAGATTTTCTCCGTAAGATTCTTGCCCAGCTCGTTACCTCCCTACACTGGTTGAGGTTGAGGTTCTTTTGAAGTCTCACGTAATGACTTCCATTTTAATCTGTGAAACCTAAATATTAACAGGTACTTGCTTATTGCATCTTTCTCTGTCGGAAGTCGCCTTCTCTCGCTTAGAGAAGCTTTGTATGACGCTAGCTACTCGAGGCTAATGAACCAGCAACATAAGTTGTTATAACCCTTTTTAAACTTATTTCTATATTTGTAAGGATTAAAAACAGCTTTGTTTTTTTGGTCATTTATTAGATTTACATCCGGATTATATTCAATATCTTCGTTGCAATTGCTTAGGTTTTTAGCAAAAAATTTATAATAAAAATGTATGCAAAAAATCTCGTTGTTTTATTCTTGAGTGCGGGTTTTCTGCATATGAAACCAACTTTTGACGGGAAAGTCAGAGATCATTTCTTCGATACATAATAGAAAAAAAGAAAATAAACAAAACTATTTACAATATATTAATATTTTGTAAAGAGAACAACGTATAATAATAATAATAATAAATTTATACTAACATATATTAAAAATAAAATTCATATGTTGCACAAATTTATGATTAAAGCTCGTAAAATATAAATATTCTCCACACACACAAGTTGCACTGATTTTTTCCTTTCTATAATTTCCGACTTAATATTGCGAGGCAAATTTATTTATTTGGGCAATTTTTTTTAAAACTATAAAAATATATAATATTTAAACACCAAATAATATTTTCTTAGCGCATTACTATATATATATATACATATATATATATATATAACAGTTAAGGTATATATATATTATATATATATATATATATATGGTAGACATACATGAATTCATTCATTTTTAAATACAAAAACACATTAGATATATATATATAGGTTATATATATATATAATGGGATAATGCAACTCCTCGAGCGATTCTTCACTTACCAGGATTAGATCCCGGGCTTTCGCAGACGGATAGCGTGCTACCCACTTGACTGCAATGAGTTTAGTAAAGATAATATATGATTTAAAAACCCGGCAAGAGAAGTTGTCAGAATAAGGACTGCCTATACTGTATCAGATACCTCAGCCATAGGGATCTTCGATATCTAAAAATATCGATAAATCGATATATCCAGATATTCCTGTAATATCATATCACCCTCGATATTATCGCCAGAAAATATCGATATTCGATATCGATATTTCGATATATCATAATCCGATTATAATTTGATATTATAACCTTTATGTATATATAAATAGATTAGTTTATAGATAAATATATGGTTGAGTTATAAGATTTGAAGGGTAATATATGGTTGAGTTATAAGATTTGTAGGAGTTGTTATACATATATAAAGCTACAGTATATCAAACGGATAGAAATTCAGATATAACATTTATTAAGTCATTCGTTTATATTTAAATTATATATATATATATATTATTATTATATATATATATATATATTATTATTATTATATATATATATTATAGTGTTATTATTATTAGCATATATATATATATATATATATATTATTGGTTATATTGCTATACATATATTGGTTAGGTTATTACAGCCCGAGAATATAGGCTAATAGCATGTTGCTAGAGAGACATACCGTGATGCGAATGCATGCTTTACGGATATATTCAAAGGTATATCGATTTCGATATATATATTCAGAGTACGGTTCTAGAGAGAAAGACAGATAAATAAATAGGGATATCTTATAGATCAGGCGAGACGCACATAGTTAAAAACAACGATAGCTACATGAAAATTCTATAAAATTTTCGAACGATTAAAGTTCAGTTATGAAAACTACTATCAAAATTAAAGTTAGCCTATGCAAAAACTCTATCAAAAAGTTTCAGAGATCTGCTATGATGTTTTTTATTTTACAACTCGGCAGAAACGAAGAAGTTAACAGATTTTTTTTGCATTTCTAAACAATGAGCAGTTGTTAGGTATTTACAATATTATTGTATACATTAACCTATATATATATATATATATATATATATATATATATATATATGATATATGATTTGAATTATGATATGATATATATATATATATATATATATATATATATATATATATATATATATATATTTAAATTTATCTATCTATCTATAATTCCGTGTGGGCGTTAAGTAACTATGTCCATATATATATATATATATATATTTATCTATTGATTATATATATTTATTCTCTATATTTACATCCTTATTCTTTAATATTAAAATATATAAATGCCATATATATATATATATATATATATATATATATATACTCACTCATAGAGAGAATGACTTTTTTAATTTATAAATATGAAGCAGACGTATGTACAGAAGAAAAAGTGGTAGAAATGGGAAAAGGATCTTCACTCTTCATGTCTTCCAACTTTCAAGTTTCCAACCCCAAGAGGTTGAAGACTGAAGTTGTGCTAGAAAGTGTTGATGCTTGATCTGAGGAACTGGGGTGTTTCTTTTTTGTGGACGAGTGAATAAGTTAAATAAGAAAATCGCGTTTCAGAAAATTAAACAATAATCATATAAGTCACGTTTTTTTTCGTATTTAAAATGAAATCGAATATTAAATATTGCTCGAGCTAGAATATTCATAAATGTTCTCAAATTTAAGTACACACATAAATATTTTTTCCTTTTAGGTAAGTACTTGAAATTGGATGGTAGACAACTGATAATTGGTAATTCATTGGATATTCAGTAAACTTACTTTTGGGACAGAGTAGTATATATATATATATATATATATATATATATATATATATATATATATATATATTATATATATATATGCATATAAAAGGATAGAGATATATATATAGTATATATATATATTATTATTATATATATATATATATATATATATATATATATATATTTTAGTAATAAATGAAATACATTTTTGGTGCTCGAACTGATGCCAGACGACTTATCATAAGAAAAAGCTGTAGTGATGTACCTCAAAATACAAACTTTTAGTAATAGCTATTATAAAACCGTTTCGTCAATTTAGTTAATTACATATTTAAGCGAAACAATCGCAATCGCCAGTGGATGATTAGACTAGCTGGTAACACTCGGTATTTAACTGTAAACCAACCTCACAGAGTCCTGTTCCGGTATTGGGATTTCTGCAAGATTATCTTCGTTCACACCGACACTGAACACACACTCCACAGAGCTACATAAAATTGATCAGGCTGGTTCCCGAGTGGACTGCAAAGTTCTTTAATAGTCTTCAGAACAAATAAATAAATTGGTGGTAACATTGCGAAAAAGGAAAATAAAACTATGTGATAGCTATTTTTAATTCCTTTCCTTTAATTCAATTAACTCAAGTTAGTGACCCTTTAATTATATATATATATATATATATTATTGTTATATATATATATATATATATATATATATATATATATATATATATATATATATATTTTATATATAAAAAAACATATATATATATGCTATAAGGCTAAGGTATATAAGTTGAGCAAACATATATATATATATATATGAGCAGGTAGTATATATATATGAAGCAGTAGTATGTAGTATATACATAAGGTTACTGCTATATACATACATATATGGCTAAGTTAGTTATATAGCAGCAGTTATATATATATATATATATATATATATATATATATATATATAGCAGTAAATATGTTATATAACAGTATATATTGGTTAAGAGAGTATATATATATATATATAAGTTGTTGGTTATATATATATATATATATATATATATGAAATATATATATATATATATATATATATATATATATATATATAATTACAAACCCAAGTTTACTTATCATCTAATGTGTGCCTAAATGACCAACTGGATTGATATGCTCTTCTGAAAGTCAATCTATTCCTTCATTTGAGCAAACATTGTTTAATAATGATACTTTTCGTTCTGACGAGACTGACGTCGCATTTACAGTAAGATATTTCATTGCTAACATAAACATAGCAGGGAAAGCATTTTTATTATAATTCCAAAATTTTATTGGGTCGCATTATCCACTTGATCACTGAATAACTGAATAGTGATTAGTGAATACTCAGAATGACTATATGTGCCATGTCGATCCCTCTCTCCCTATTTTTGGTTGTCGAAAAGATGTAAAATTTATAAAACCCAATTTTTCGGTTTATTTTATACACCACATTGGGGGACAGAGGAAGAACGAAATATGGGGGAGAAAGAGAGTTTCATCACTTCAGGTTGTCGGGAGAGGGGGATAAGATTTTTATTTTTTATTGATCCTTTAAAAAAATTTTAAAAAGAATAATGGCTTTCGATATTAAGAAAAATATCGAAATATCGGATATATCGACTAAGAAAACACGCCTGGTAACATCGATATACCGAGTCAAAAATATCGATATTTCGATATATCGATATTTTTTGGCCATCCCTATCAGTCACGCATCTCCGCTCACACTCGAGTCAAAGGCAACACACGACCCATGTAAGGAGATCACTCAAATACGGAGAATTTATTTGCATTGATGTTAAATACTGCAATAGACCGCAACTCAATATGTAATGATAAAATAACTCCTCGGGCGATTCTTCAGTTACCAGGATTAGATCCAATGCCCCGCAGACGGAATAGCGTGTTAACCACTTTCGACCTCCGCGATGAGCTGCAAAGATACGCGACTTACCCAGTTGAAGAGAACTTAAGCCTGGTGTTGAAGTGAAGGAATCACTGCCTAAGGAGTGTGTGAGGAGATGCGTGGCTGAAGTATCTGACATGATATAGGCACTTAGGAAGTCCTTATTCCTATTATCAATTTCTCTTGCTTGGGTTTAAGTCGCGTATCTTTATAGCTCATCGCGGTCAAGTGGTAAAACACTGCTATTCCGTCTGCGTGAGGCCTGGGATCTAACTCAGGTGAAGAATCGCTCGAGGAGTTATTTTATAATTACATATTGAGTTGCGGTCTATTGCAGTATTTTAACATCAAAATATATATATATAAATATCATATTAGTATATATATAAGCAGAAAGATATATATATATTATATATATACAGTATATATATATATATATATATATATATATATTAGTTATATAGAGAAAGCAGAAAGAGCAGCATATTACTATATAAGGTTGCTGAGCATATATACATATATAATTATTATAAGGCTAAGCTAATAGCAGCAGCGCAGCTTCATAGCTGCTGCAGCATATAAAGAAAGATATATATATATATATATATATATATATATATATATATATATATATATATATATATATATATATATAAAGATTATATATATATATATATATATATATATAGTTATTATGCTATTATTATTAATATATATATATATATATATATATATTGTTTTTATCCTCCCCACAAACAGAATAGTTATGTAGAACACGATTTAAGTCGAAAAGAAAGCTTCTTCATACCCGTAAGTGCGAGCCCCTTGCAGCCATAATATCTATATTAGAGCTTCAAGTACCACAGATATCACTGTGGTATCTCGCCAATGTCAGGTTAAGCCCTTGGGCGAGGTTCACAACCATTCCCCTCACAAAACCATGATATCTACTATGTTCTTTCAATTTCACATTCTATTCTATTCCAACCGGTCGATTCTAACATACTCACCTACATACATCCGCTTAACCAACCTACTATCATCCATCCTTTCTATATGACTAAACTATCTTAATACACTCTCATTTATTTTCTCATTCACGCCTTTCTTCACACCACACAATTCCCTAACACTCTCATTCCTCATTTTATCAATTCTTCTCTCACCTAACACTACCCTAAGATTATTCATCTGAACAGACTATACCTTAGATCTATACGTCTTATTCCACACTATAGTTTCGCTAATATGAATTAACATCTGTAGTAACATACCCTCATGCAAAAACTCTAGCTCACTCAAGACCTAGTCCCAAAAATTTCCTACTATACATTACATCATTCCTTTCTTTAAATTCAACATATATCCTAAATATTTAAACTCGGATATATGTTCCAGTTGCTCACCATAGAACATGATTTAATACTGTGAACTCTGCTCAAGTATCACTATCACCTTCTTCTTATCTACATTTACTTTCAAAACCATCCTTTTACACCACCTTGCCAAACCTCTCTACCAATTTTCTCAAACTTTCTTCAGATTCGCCACACAAATCAAATAATCAATGAGAAAGATACCCTCTACTCTCTTCAATTTTCCATCAATCTAACATCCTTCCCCTGCCATCCCTACCTTTAAGTTTTTCATTAACCCATTCATATATAAATTAAATTTGCCATGGAATCATAATAAATCCCAGCCTCCATCCACTATCAATATTAAGCCATTCTTACACACGTTTCACTATTAATATACGTACTTTTGATCCCATTCAGAAGACTACCAGGAACACCCTATATCATTAACACCAGCCACAAAGCTTCCCTATTAATCCTGTCATACGCCTGTTGCAAGTTCATAAAACCTAAATATAGATTGATCTCTCATTTTCACCCTCATATATATATATATATATATATATATATATATAAAATATGTATATATCTAGAACTAATTAGTTATATCTATAATCTATTTATATATATATATATATATTATATACTCATATATCATATATATATATAGATATAACAGGTATATATATATATAATATATATATATATATATATATATATATATATATATGATATTATATAATATATATTTTTTATTAGATATAAATATATTTTTACTATATATATTATAGACTATATATATATACCATATATAATATATATATAAACTATATATATATATATATATTATATATATATATATATATATATATATATATATATATATATATACTATATATAATTATTATATATATATATATATTATAGTACAGTGTATATATATATATAGATAATATATATATATATATATAATATATATATATATATATATATGATATAATATTAATATATATTATATATAATATATATATATGGCGTCATCAGGGGGGGCAGGGGGCGCCCCCCTTAGAAGTGTTTACTCTCTTCTCAAAAGCAACACCACTCTTTCTTGCGATGCAGAGAGTTTTAGAGTACAACCCTACATCATATGGCTTCATTTCCTACGTACTAAAGGAAACAAGCTATAATATATCAAAAGGAAGGTCAGTTTGTGTAATTTTTCTATACTCTTTTAACGTTTAATTAAAATTGGTAGTATCGTTAATTCGCTATGCTAGATCCAAGACTTCTTAATTAGGCCTTAATTAGAAAATCATAGAAGAAAATAAAAATATATTATCCTCAATAATTTCATGTGTGAGATTTTCTGGTACGCGCGATTTACCGCTTCGGGGTAAGCATCATGATGAGGAGTGTTGCAAGATTGTGCCGCTTACGAATAGATGCTGG
>JABUQX010097798.1:7500-33044 GCA_015478945.1 Trachelipus rathkii | reverse complement strand
AAGCGTCAGCTCAAAGGTCAGTCGAACACAGGTCAGCGTCAGCGTCGCTTCATGCAATATGGTTCCCCGGACTTACTATAATATATATATATATATCATACTATACGGTCTATATATCGATATATACTATATACTACTATACTACTACTACTAACTAATACTACGTATACATATATATAATATAATACTAGATTATTTATAATCATACATATATAAAATATATTATAATCATATATATAATATCTTCATTTATACTATATATAATATATATATAAATACTTACGATATATATATAAATATACTATATATATATATATATAGATATATAATTACATCAATACTATTATATATATCAAAATATCATACTATATATATAACAATCATATATATATATATATATAATACTATATATATATATATATACTATATATATATAAGACTGAAGCGACGAGGGACTATCGAATTCTACACAGAGCTGGGGAGATTAAAAGTCGAAATGCCCATACGCGCTATTGAACAGTCGTGACAAGTTAATAAGCTTTAAACAAAGTTCTGCAGTGAAAATAAAAATGAAAGTGGTCTGCCAGCACTTATCAGCACAGACGTGCATGCAAGACTTCCGGGCCACTTATACAATTAGGGTCGTGGAGTTTCGAAAATTGGACAAGGAAAGGATAATAGATAGCATAGCATCAGATCAGATAGATACGATACGATAGATCACGATAGAATGGAAGATACGACTTAGCATAGCAATAGATAGATAGATAGATAACGACGTATTAATTTTAGAATAGATAGATAGATACGACTTTAATTTATTACTATCGTAAACAAGTACAATTTAAAAAAAAAATAAAAATAAAAATAAAAATAAAAAACTAAAATAACAATAATAGTATGTAGATATCATCTCAAAGAATCTTCTCTCCAGAATCTTCTCATTATTTGCGGCAACCATAATTCTCGCTTCTAGGCATCAGACATTTTGAAAAAATTTGATACTGAATATTTTGATTGAAATATTATTTCGATATCTCTCATAAATCTACCTCTAATAAAAAAAAAATTGATTCTTATTTATAAATTCACATGTTCTATTATACAGCCTAAAATTTGTGCATAGTTTCATATAATTTGAATAATCTTTAAACAGTAATATTCCCAGACTATTGCAAATATCATGGTTACTAAATCTTCGTTGTTGGAAATTTTAAGGGTCTTCTTAATCGCATTGTGAAGGTCAGTTTAAAATTGTCTCATCAATGACTGCTATTAGCTAAATTAACCCATAAATCAGCTCCATAAAATGGAGTACATTATGATCTTAACAAGTACATAATAATTCCGGAATTCATTGATCTATATTCTAAATCTTCGCAAAATAAGATTAAACTTACCAAAAAAATTTCTTGCTCTTTTTATATCCAGACTTTCTTCTAAATAGTTATTGATATAAAAACCCAAGTATTTAGAATGCGTCGCATATCTGACTCATTGGATTACCTAACAGCTTGAATTTCATTTGATTTTCTTTTATTTTACCGTTTATCTTAATCTTGTCAGGATTTATATTTAGGCATATATATCAGTTATAACTTTTTCGGCTTTATATAGAAGAGTCTAAAGACCGCTAATTGATGGACCAAGCAATACTAAGTCATCAGCATACATAATAATATTAGACATATGAAATCCCAATCTAGTTCCTCTTTTACTTTTAACAATATTTTTTATTAGTTCATCAACAGAAACACAGATCAAAAGAGGAGTCGGAAGGCCGCTAACTGATGGAGCAAGAAATACTAAGTCATCAACGTACATAATATTATTAGACATACGAAATCCAAATCTAGTTCCTATTTTACTTTTAACAATATTCTTCATTAGTTCATTAACAAAAACACAGAACAAAACTGGCGATAATATTCAACCCTGTCTTACGCCGTTTTTTACTTGCCAAGTATTTGAAAACTATTTTTGTGTTTAGCATTAAGAAATTGGTTTTTATAAATACTCATTATAAGATTCAAAATACCGTACAGAATATTCATCTCATTTAGCCTTTTAAATAAGACCTCATGATTGACCTTACTAAACGCCTTGGAAAGGTCCAAAAATGCGACATATATATCTGATCCTCTATCCATATAACTAGCAGTAGTCTCCTTTGGAGAAAACATGGCCGTCATTGTTGAATAATTTTTCCTAAAGCCGTGATGCCTATCGTCAAGAGTAACAAAGTCCTCTAGTCTATCTAGCAAACCTTTTTCATCAATCTGAGAATAACAGATAACATCATAATCGGTATGTAATTTTTAATATCAGACCAGTCTGCAAATCCTTCACAATCATAATTTCAGATTTAAAATTGGAACTAAAAATACGTCAACTTCACGC
This sequence comes from Trachelipus rathkii, assembly GCA_015478945.1. NCBI lineage: Eukaryota > Metazoa > Arthropoda > Malacostraca > Isopoda > Trachelipodidae > Trachelipus > Trachelipus rathkii. The sequence continues at coordinate 30,644 of JABUQX010097798.1, read as the reverse complement.
AAAACACAGTAAAAACAAATATTTGGCACGGCTTTTCAAGTTTAGATATATACAGTAGGATAATTTGGGGAAGGTTTCCATATACTACATGAATTAAAGTCCAGTCTTTTATAATTTACCCCCTTTTATATAGTATGATTTTCTGAGTATTACATTAGTATATAGACGTAGATACGGATAAATAATATGTTAGGTTTAGTGTTGAGGATGTATAAAAGCTAATATATATATATACGAGTATATGTATATATATTATATATTTATATTGTACGGTTATTTTATTTTGACGATAGTTAGAGTATATCTACTATATTTATATCTTCTTATTTCTCATTCTTTCCATGAATAACATTTAAATTCTCGGTATCTTGGGTATATTCGATACACAAAAGTGAAGAGCAACCGATTTTGAGACTTAAATACTCCTTATATAGAGCTGTAAATGTTTCATTTCTATGGATAAAATATATAATACATAACACAATATTTAACATATAACTCATATAATATATATATACATATATACTAACAAAGATATAATATATGAGTATGATAGATGTTTATATAAGAGAGGACTAGAGATCCACGAATAGTATAAGGGAAGGTTTTTTATAGTACTATAGAAATATATAAGGAGATTTATACACTATATATATATATATATTATATCATATAGTATATATATATATATATATATATATATCTAGGTGAGAGAGAGAGAGAGAGAGAGAGATGGAGAGACGGATGAGAGAGAGAGAGAGAGAGATGAGAGAGGATGGAGAGAGAGAGGTTCAAGTTCTAATTTCCTTAGCAAATATTGTTGAGATGGAGAGTACTCTGTGAATGATGTATAAGCTCTCTATCGTATGTGAGAATCAAGCTGCAAAAATTGTGTCTCGAAATAAGGCGAAAAAAGGATTAATAACATGCTGCTCCGGTATGTGCTGCATATGAGACCATTTTTTTCTAAATGGCTAAAATCGATGTTACTTACCTTTATGAACGATTATCTTCGTCACAATCTTGTTTATAAACAACAAGAAAGCGTTCTCGAGTGATGTTCGTCCATTTCCCGAATCCAAAAGGCGGTCTGCAGTTCCGGAATACATTTGTTTATTGCTATTCCGGATATTCCCTCAAACGGGTTTTCATTAGTTGAGCATTTCCAAGAGCTTAAGTGATAAACGAGAGACATACGGCTTTCATAATCAAATAATAAAATTTATATTGTGGTCGCTAATTATAGCCATTACTATTACTTCAGATAAGAGGGGCAGGGTCCAAGTATATTGTTGCTTTTCGGGCTGAGCCCAAGTTTTACCAGCCCTAAAGGTGGACATAATATTCCTTAATTTTCAGCGCATTTTGATGGGAAGAGAAGCAAACTGTTAGCTTTTTGCTGACGCATCTAAGAAGTCGTTTTCGATATGTTTTTTTCTGTGGTCTGTAGGTCATTGCTTTAAGAATTTTCATTTTTTTTCAAACCTTTGTTTTGACATTGTTTCTTTTCAGCTTTTACTATTTTTTTTTTCAAGAAAGGAATGACTTAACTTGAAATATACATAGATGGACCATTAATGCCCTACAAAATACACGAAATGAGAAATCGCCCTCTTCTATTAAAGTGAAGAAAACATTTCCTAACGTCCTTCGCCTCAGGGCATCTAACGGGAACTGTCAAGTTCTTGACCTCTTTGGGAATTTTGCATGGGAGAGACCAGAGAATCATCGCGTCTTTGTTGCGCTACCTCTTTTTACAGCTCGCTCTGCGCCAGCATACCTAGGTCCTTTTCTCTTAAATAAGGGGCGTGCGCAAACTTGTTTGCGCAATACTCTAATACTGACGCTAGGAAAATAGCTATTATAAAGGCAGATCTTATACAGACTTTTGTTAGTTTTGTACGGACGTTCATATTGCGATTTAGTTGTATTGTCATAGGCCCTGTAACATACTTATTAGCTTATTCGCTTAAACTTCCAAACAACTGCATAGCAACTACGGTGGCAGATTGGCTGGGCTTATACTAACAACATCTAAATGGGATTAATTTTTGGTCGCAGGGCAGACTCCAGTTCCAATCCCGCATGCACATAACATATCGTTAGGTAAATCAAAATTCTACTTTGAGTTACCTAAAATGAGAACTCTTTCACCTTTTTACTATTAAAAATTTATTTGCCACTTATCTATAGATCGACCTAGAAGTTTATCAAAAGGATTCAATGATGTTGAATCTTATACATCCATCAATTAAAAATGGCCTTGGGGTCTAACACAGATAGTATAGGGGCATTTGGGTATCATCTTGCCCCTGCAAACTTAGGAACGGATTAAGCTTTACATTTAACCTTAAGCACGGCTGGCGGGGCCACGTTTGTTGAATGCTAAAAATAATTCTTGGCTATTTCTAATATATATATGATATATATATATATTATTATATATATATATATATATATATAGTATATATATATATAATATATATATAATATAATATAGTATATTATATAGTATTATTTATTATTATTATATATTTATATCAAGCACTTATAAACCAACAATTTAATTTTTACGTGCAGCTTCCCTAATTCAGATTTTCCTTCATCTCGCCCTCCACGCCACCTCCTCTTATTCCCATTCTATCTGCATCGCTCAACACGCCTAGCTCGCCGGATTTTCTTCCGGGTTTTACTCCAGCCCTGGCTCAAGAAATTGACTATCCCTCTCTTTGGGTTGTTCGGCGGATGACGTTTCAAAAGCCGAGGAGGAGGACTCTAACCAATCATTTGCTCTTTACTTCAACGCATTCATGGGGAGACATAGACTTCGAAATTGCCTACCCCTTACCTGTGCTTTACTTATGTGGCGCTCACCTGGTAATCCGCTTCCTGTTCTCAAGCTTGCCTATCCCCTCAGGGCAAGTTAAACGCGCTCCGGCCAAAACGTCGGTATCATTCAACCCACCCGCTGCTCCTGCATTTGCGCGTGCATCCAGTGAGCCATATAATATGCAGTCTCAGATGTCGCAAGACCGCATCCTTAATATTCCCTACTCGGAACTTCGTGCCTCGGCTTGGTACTTCACACAGTTGTCGGAGAGCATGATGGAATGTACGGCATTCTGCCCGAATGCACGATCCCGTACTCTCTTAGTTACGCGAACCGAGTTAAGATGATTCTAACCTAATTCCGTCATCGTCTAGGTCTGCGATTGACTAACTATTGACGTCGCGCTGACAAACGCACTCCAGAAATCGGGAGAGGACCGAGAGGGCCCTTTCCATTATGTCGATCTGGGCCTTCTCAAACGTTCCCCAAGGTGGGAATACAGTTACCACGAGTCGCATACACTTTCCAGATTTCCTTCTGGGATCCAGTGTTGCCATTCAATCCCCTTTGAATTGTCTTCGAGCACCCATATACGTAACCTGGCAAGTAGAGGACTTTGCTGGGATACAGTTAATAACGGGGTAACTAAAGTGAGCAAATTTTTTCAGACATACCTTGTATGTAATTGACCGTTTGAAAATGTGATCTTATTCTAATCGCCAGAGGCAGTACACTTACGCCCCTTGGGAAGGAGTGTCATATGAATGCCCTTAAAGGATCACAAGAAAATCGACACTCAATGCTGTTTCGGTTTCTGAATGTCACTTCTCAGAAGAGTAGGCGTCTATGATAAGCTAATGAAAGGTCTGCATATGGGCCGTATCGTCTGTTTTCAAGTTGTGCAGAGCCTCGATCGCTTTCCGTCCTTTCTTACCATCCAAGAAGAGAAACTTTACCAAATTCCAATCCCTAAATATCTGAAAAGCTGCTTACTTCTTCCCCGCAGTAACGTAAGTTTTGCAGAAGAAAGATTTCTCACCCCTCCGGTACAGTTTCCGTACTTTGACGATCTCTAGAGAACAGTCAGTGCCCGTCTGGTTCATGCTGTTTCCGGCCTGCCTCACTCAAACACTCGCACTTTTTACTTTGCTCGTTACCTCTGGATTTTATCTTAGAGACGCCTTTATTTTTGTACACGGACACTCTAGCCAATGGGTAGTGGTGGTGGTGAGAGAGATTTGGAGTTTGCACTCAAACTCTTCAGCGTCAAATACTACAACGACTTCTGAATTCCTTCGCTCAATGCAAGAGTGCACTTACAAAGGTAGTAATGCATCCGCCGCGGAATAATAGTATGCATGTTACTTCCCATCCTGAGGATTTTCCCGTATCACGCGGCCTATCCATCAATTCCACCTCTCTCCCCTCCCTCATCATTCCTCTGCAAACACTCTCCAAAAATAAATTGAAAAGCCACGGCGCACGATTACACATCGCTTGTCTCAACCCTATCTTCGTCTCACTCCAAACTCTACTCTCGCTCCTCCTATACTCGTCACACACATTCTGGCTATCCTAGTAAAAGGCCCTAATCCGTTTACGCGTGATTTACCCCCCGAGCTCCAATTGTTCCTCCAGACGTCTCCATAATTCGACGGCCGTCTTCACTTCACTTCTATTCATATGCTTTCTCCCCAGATGCTAAAAGACACCCATACACGCCTTCCCCTTTTCTTTCTAAACCTTTCTCCGGCTCCACAGATCATCCTTCATTCTGAAAATACTTGATCACGACGACTCCCCGTTTCTGTTTAAGACCCGCATGGCGCCTATATCAAAGTGCCTCCGTTGTTCCCTGGCTCCCGCATGCTCTCTTGCCGTTAAATCTCTGCAACCCTCTCAATTAAGCTATTCTCCCATTACACTTTCCCTACTACAGCTCCAAAGGACAGATACGCTCTATAATTACCTATACAGAAGCAATTATTGCACTATTTTTTTACCTTTAACTACCTGCTTGTTTTTCCTTTCTGTGTGTGTGTGTTGTGGTGTGTTGTGTGTGGTGTGTGTGTTGTGTGCGTTGTGTGTGCTGTGGGGGTTATTGTGGATTGGGTTAGTTAGGATATCGATAAATCTTTGTTAATTTACTATGTTAATGTAAAATTAACCTTAGATTGTGATGTCTATAGACACGCTCGTTTTAGATACGTGTGAATACTGCTACGTTTTTTGTATGTCTATGCTATAGTTATATATTATGTCGTTGTTACATGAATTATTGGTAATATTCTGTTGGTTTAACGTGCGCTATAGCATTGATTATATTATTAATAGAGATTCTATTATATATTATAAGTTATATTCTTTTATCGTTTTATCATGTCTAGATATTAAATTACTTTACTATTATTATAGTTAATATAGTTAATATATAAGAAGGAATATTAATCTGATATATATATATTAAATATTATTTTCTTTTTCTTTTTTAATTAATTAAAATCACAAACTTTCATAACGTTCCAAACTGACATTTAGAATATTATAATATCTCAAAGAAACGTTTTCACTAGTTTAGCTCTGATTTGAACCAAATTATCAGAAAATTGGTATCTGAAAATTACAAATGTTATGATTGAACAGAAAATGGGGAGTGTACTTCATTTATATTATTAATATAGTATGGTAAAATGTGGAGTCAATAAAGCAGTAAAAACATAGCGCATAGCCAGGGTGAGGGGTGGGGGATGGTGTGACCTATAGAGAGAGATAGTTTGTTTGTAGTGTTTCTACTCTTGGCTTTCATTGCTTTATGGTCGCAATCATGTCTTTTTTCGTTGGTAAATTTACACTTTATTTTTTAAAACTTTTTTTTTTATTTTTAAATAAAATTGATTTTCCAAATAAAATAAAAAACTGATTTTCATGGCATAAGAAATGGTTTTTCGAAAAACCAAAAGGGATGTTTTTTTATCAATGACTACAATATTATTCAGAAGAAATTTGAACTTTTTAATGCTAAAGAAAAAAATTTATAACTTGAATGTCTTCTCGGATAGATATACTTTACACTTTTAACGTTCTAAATTCACGATAAGCATTTGAAATTTTAATAAGTTTTAACATTAACTTTAACTCTAACTTTGGTATGGTAACAAACAAGCTCTTTCTATAAATCCAATACCTCAGTTTTTGAACTAAATGTAAGACTAATGTGTATTTCCTCCGGTACCTCTAAAATTAAAAAGCACTAACACATAACATAAAACTGTACAATCAATTACACATCCAGATCCTTTAGTAGGAGTAGGCTCAAGACTTTTGAATTATATGAATACTTTACTAAGGTCGAGTGCAAGTTACTGACTTCGAAGGTATACTCTAGTTGTATACAAAACATCATGATTTAAAAGCAACTGTTGTTTCGTAATTAGATTTAAGAAAGAGAAACCAATTAATTCTCTGTGTTAAGTTCATAATAATAACATTGTTTTATAGCATAATAGCATGGGCTGTTTTTTACGTATATTTTTACTTGTCTAACAGTGGGGCTGTCTGATAGATGCGTAGTCTTATGTTATTATTAACTTATATCCTTTTGAAAACTTTCAATTTAAAAAGTTGTAAACACCACATTTTGGGGTTCGGCCCCATCTCATGTGAGGTCCCTAGACAGTATTGAAACTATGTTTTTCATATTCTACATCACTGAAGACGTATAAACACACTAATATTTTGGTGATAGTACATGTTTAAGTAAAACTCGGCATACCATTGGGCTAACCGCCTTCTACGGACAGGTTGCCGATACCTGATGCCTCCAATGATTCAATTTGTTCTATCTTACGAAACTTCTTTTTCCTCAACTTCATCTTTTCTCTGTCTTGTATTCTGTGTTTTTTTATCTTCCATTTTTTTTTTCTCAGCCCTTTTCCTCACTGTCTCAGGGTTCGTTCGAAACTCATTTTTGGGGTTACGACACCCCCAAATTTGGATCTATGTCCTTTGGAACATATATAAACACACCTCATATTAGATCATATGCACTGGATCCAGAATTTCCTGTCTGAACTCGCAATCAACACTCCGGGGGCTCCGGTCATGTGCTCTTCTTTCATACTGAGACTTCTTCTTGTTTTCTTCGCTTTTGCTTCCTCTTCCATATGTGTTATTCCTGCGCTACCTCCTTCTATTTTCTTACTCTCTTCTTCTTCTTTCTTACTCCTCCTCCTTCTTTTTTTCCAGTCACAAAGTGAGGTCATCAAATAGCTGAGGGCTTAAAGATAGAGTCATAAAGCTGAGGGCATCTAAAGTAAGAAGATCAAAGCTGAGGTATCAAAGTTTAGGGGCATCAAAATATCGAGTGTTGATGTGTGTTGTGTTGTGTGTGAGAGTGTAAGTGGTTCACGGGTGAGCTTGTAAGTGTCTATGAAATGAGTTGGGTGTAAGTGTCTATTGGGTGGGTGTATGTGTAATGTGTGTGTGTGTGATGTGTATATGTGTGTGTGTATGTGTGTATGTGTATGTCTTGTGGGGTAGTATGTGTGTGTGTGGGTGTGAGCTAGGGTGGGTGGTAATGTATAAATAGAGCGGAGGTGTTAATGTGCTATAAAGTATCACTAGCGGGTATGTGTGTGTGTGTTTATAAAGTAGTCTACGGGAGGGTGTGTGTATACGTATCCGTGGTGTGTTGTGTGTGTGTGTAGGTGGTAGGTTGTGAGGTTAGGACAAAGTTCATCAGGAATACAAGTTTAGGGACAGAGTATCTCATGATATCTAGCATCTGCACCTTCACCAACAATTTGGTCTGCAGATTTGAAGATTGAAATATCTTAACTGGAAAGACCTTTAAAACGCAAAAAATATATATAATATTGAGCACCGCCAGCACCGGTGCAAAAAGACTTTAAGGAAAAGCTTGATGTACCGTCTGCGGTATGCAGCACATTACACTCTCGCATATCTCGAACAGAGGTATGACACCAAGTTAATCTTATAAGCTCGGAAATCAAACAAGTTTGATGATTGTTAGCACTAGAACAGCGGGGCGGGTAGGGGTCTAATATAGAAGGAACCATCTACGCAACTTTAATAATCACCAATTAGAATCGCTCACACCTTAAACAATAGAAGGGGTAGCAACTAATATTAGGTGTAAATCTTGATGTAAGGAATGTATTGCGTCAGATTGTTAGATAAAGGGATTTGGATATTTTAACTCATAGTAGAGAAGCATCCTACACTTTCTAATATACCACCATCGACTCTCTCGTACTTTTATAACATAGGGTAGAGCACTAATATAAGAGTGTATTCTAGGCTGTGGACATGTCGTGTGAAGCTGAACCAGCTAGGCCAGTGAAACACTCAAAAATGAATTCTACACCATTGAAAACATTATGTAGAACCACATTCATTTGTCTAATTATGTGGTTGGAGCAGAATTCATCTGGCAAACGCAGTCACCAAGCTCCGGTCCGGCTGCCATATGGTACAACATCTAACATTACAATAGCTATTCTATTTCATTTATTCGTCTTCTAACACTCAAATCAATATTTTTTCAGCTTTCTATGTCATTTTTTTAGGTTCTTGTGGGGTGGTGCCCCTCAGCTCGCTTTGGAAGTAGCGTGCTTGATAAACGTGGGATTGGGCCTAACAAATGATTGCAACTATAAAGGATGATACGGTTGCCAAGCTCCTTGAAGAGATGATGACTCTAACAACCTTTTGCTAGTATGTCTTTTGTGTCATATTTCTTTACCCATATGACCCGGCTTGGGGGCCCGGGACTTCCTGGACGGTTCCGGAGAAAGCTTCAACTACGAGCGAATACTCATTTTTGAGTATCGCATCTCTACCCCGTTTGACACCTAGTACTGATATGGTTTTTATGACGATAGAGGTTGAGCCATCTAGAGAAAACGCCATGTTGGTGCGTTCTCAAACGCATCGGCTCGCAAACGCACATGAGTGGACAATTTAGGGAACATCGACTCGGCAAATAACCTCAAAACAAACTATGGCACACAGCTCGGCTTCATATATGCTCAAGGAAACCGAATGTTAGACAACAGGGGTGGATTCTGGGTAAATTCTAATACTAATTTGTTGGTAAATGAATCGATTCGTTGTAAACACAGAAAATCGAATCACCAGTGTCGATTATGTACTAATGATAAATATCGGATATGGTATTCACGTCACACATTCGATATTATCGCCTAAGAAGGATAGTTAGCAGTGGGGGCTGGGGGATACTAAACTGCGTGAAGGTACCGAACCAACACTAGAACTTCTAAATATACACCAAACGAATCCTCTCATACCTTATCCAATGGGGATAGACACCAATGATTAGCGGGTTCTATGAAGTAGGTATTATGTCAGTTTAGAAGGTGTCTAAGAAAAGGGGGGTAGGATGTAGATTAACTCTAGATGGATAGCCTCCTAGGCACCTTCTAATATACACCCAATCGATTTCCCGTTACCATACACCTAGGGGGTATGGAACACTAATACGGGTGTATTTCTTGATATAGGTCGGTCACGTAGCTAGAGCTAGAATGATAATAGTCGTATAGATATAGCCTAGATAGAATGACTGAATAATAAGAAGGCAGGTCGTATCCTTTTTCGGCTTTGCGTCTTTTAATAAATTATTATTCTATTTTTTAAAAAGTGACCCACCCTTTTATGCGGCATCCTTTGAAGATGCACGCTGTGTTACTCTTCGCCTCTGTTTATCATGTTTTTTGCGGTTTTTTTGGGTGGTTAGATAAAGAAGTTTCGTATTCGTTGTATACTACTGAAACATACTCCTCTTTTTAATGTATATAGATATTATTATATAATTATATATATATATTATACTAATATATTAACTATTAATTATATATATACTATATTATATATATATATATAATATATATATATATATATAATATTATTATTAATAAATATATAATAATATAATTGTGTTATAATATATTATTTATATATCAAATAAACAGGCGCCTGAAGCTATTGAAGTTTTTACTTTTTTTGTGATGTTGTGTGTATTTTTATTCTTACAATAAAAATAGATATATATGTGTGGGCACTTAGTGGTTTTTATTCCAAACAGAATTCGTTTACATTTTATTAAATTAAAGAAGAGTTTTATTTCTTTAATTTCTCTCATTAGAGATTTCCTTGCTACAGTTTAAAATATCTTGATTGCCTCCGTCTAGACTCCGGACTACCGACTCTGAACTCGTTCCTTTTGACCTTCTTCTTTTATTCATTTTTGCCAAATTTGAAATTTTCTTATTTAGCGACAGCGTTCTAAGGTACAATGCTTTCTTTTTGTTTTGTTTGGGCAATTCTTGCGCAAAGCAGCTTCGAAGGCAAAATTATCTTTGTCAAACCATAAATTTTATATTATATATATATATATATATATATTATATAGTAATATAGTAGTATATATATTATAAAACTAGTATATAATTAATATTATATAATATATATAATCTATGAATATATACATATTATTAAATTATATATATAATATATATATAATATGTATAAATTTTAATAGTAATTTTTACTATATTATATTATGTATATCTATATTATATATTATATAATATATATTTATATATTATCTATTAGCTTCGTAGTAAACTATATATATATAGTATAATACATATAATATATATATAATATATATATACACACAAATTGCGTGTATTAACGTATTTAAGTACTTTATATAGTTTCGAGTTCAGTGAATTCAGAGCTCATACTAAATGTCTTATTATTATTATGTATCATTTTGATATCTTTCTTTGTGTTCTTATTCTTCTTTCTTTTTATTTTTTATAGTGTTTACCTGTTCATTGAAACTTTGTCACTACGTATGAGTGACGAACACAGGATAATTATTCATATCTATTATTATTATTATTATTACTTTTTTTTTATATTCACAATCATTACTTCTTGGGCTATAAATTAGAGTGCTATTATTATTATTTGATCAGCAGTTTTGTAACTAAGAAAATAATGACTTTATTATTTAACAAATTTTACACTAACTCCTCTTATGCACTGATGACTCATAAAATCTCATATTGGCTATTTGCAACGAGCTTGTGTTTATAATATCTTCTATTATTTATACCTACTAAGAAGTAAACTGATTTATTATTGGGAGTATGTAAGTAGTTTTTTTACGGTTGTGGATAAGTGGAAGTGGATATCAGTAAAAAAGTCAATGTAGTAAATTTTAGAATCACTGGTAGGTGTGTTTTGTTGGACTGTCTTCTCATGATCATTCACAATCTCTGACTTACATTTGGAGATAGTTATTAGCAACACTATTTTGTTGTTGTTGTTGACTTAATAAACAAAATTTAGTATTTGTTTGGCTATTGCTGTTAAAGTGTATTTAAAATGATAACAATCGCTGACCCCTAACCCAAAAATGTGTGTTTATTAATCTCGCTATTTTAAGATTCAAAGAATGGAAAAAGATTATTACTTTGATAATTATACTATTTTTTTTTCACTGTGATATGATGTCATTAGGTAATTTTTATATTTTTTTAGTTCGATGGTTTCAAAGAGACACTATTCTTACAGATATCTTACAGCATTGGAGTTATTCGTATAATATAGTAAATTATTTCCATAGAATACCTGTGTGTTATCTAGGGACTATCGATGTGTTACATTATTAAACAACTTTTATTTATTCTATTATGCTATATTAACATATTACTATAAATACAATATATTAATAATAATTATATAGGCTTGTGTGACTTAACTGACTTTAATATTCAACTACATAATATACATTTAGTTATAATTTTATTTTTACTATTCTACGGTTGTGCAAGCGAGATTTCTCAAACTCTATGCTATAAATTTATATACTGCATTATAGTGAGTTATACAAATTTAATATCTTGGTAAACGCTAGGATCTAACTATATTAGGAATTAATATTATTTAATAATAACAATAATTTTGAATAAATTTCTTGTCATTGATTCTTGTGAATTAAGGAAGAATATTTATAATTTGTAATAACTCTATAAAAATATAAAATAGAGGCTTGGACTGTGTGTGTGGTGCTGGTTTTATATGTTGGGTACGTGTGTGGTGTAGCTGTGTTGTGATATTGGTGTTGATGTGGTATGTTGTTTACTGTGTTTGGTGTGGCTGATATGATTAGATGGTGATGATTGACTGTTGTTGATAGTTCGAGCTGTGCTGTGGTTGTTGATAGGTTGTGTGTGGTGTAGTGTAGTAAAGTTGTTGTAGATGGTAGTGGTTGTGTGTAATTAGTAGTGTGTTGTGTGATGTGGTGGGGTGATTCTATGTGTAGTGTGATGATATGTGTGTTGTGATGTTGATGCCTGTGTGTGTGTGTGAAGTTTGTTGTGGTGGTGTTGTGTCGCTGTTGTCGTTTGTTGTTAGTGTAGTGTCGATGATTGATGATGTGTGTGTGTAAGGTGTTAGTGTGGTGTGGTGATGAGCGTTAAATCTTACGAGAGTATAAAGCTTTTCATTGCATTAAATGACCAATTATAAGAAATTACTAGACAGTTCATTAAATATTTATTTGTTCTTTCATATAACAGGAAGTTGTATAAGAGCGAGTATGTATCCTGAATTCATTTTAGAGAATACACGTTTGCTGGCTTGTATCTAAAGAGCCAAGCATTATCTAAAAAAAGCTATAATATTAGTATATACATGTAGTGTATTTTTTTTTTTTATCTACTTATTTATTCATTTATATTTTCATGATATTAAATCTATTCGAATATTTTTTGGCAAAGTCCGACTATAACAATGGTGTATAATTATAAATAAGGTTGTGTAACTACGGCTTTTATTACATCATAAATTTTATATAGTATATTTAGTTAATAATGCTTATTTCTCACGTTTGTGCTAATGGTGAATTACTCTCAGAATATTCTCTTAAGTTCTTATATCTTTTAGGATAAGTACTACTACATATTTTTTTTGAAGCCTGATCTAAACTTATAGAATTATAATATAATTATTAAGTACAAATATTATTGATTTTCCTTGATATTTATTACTAACTAACTCATAATAATGAATATGAAGTATATAATAAGCTTGACTACGCTAATATTATCATTCATTATTTATTATGAATCATTAATAAAAATATGTATTATAATATTTTTTACGGTTTGTGCATGGAGGTGAAGTTTATGCATGTACACGCATTATAAATTATACTATATAGTAGTAGCCAAAATTATTTATTATAACCTAAGGCGATAGCGCTTTCATTCATGAAATAAGACTCTCTCTCTCCTCTCTCTGTCATACTTTATTACTCTATACTTTTTCTATGCTCATCTATGATCGTTTTTTGCAAACTGCTTCATTCTCTCATTTACTCCATCTTACTTATATATCTCTTCGAAGGAATTCAATAACTGTAGGCAATATGTTTCGACGCATATTCTTTATACATAGATTATTTGTTATAAAATTGTAAATTTGTTTGTTTTTTTGGTACGGTTGTCGTCTTACAGGATGTTAGAGATTGGAGCGTCTTTTTATGGGCTAATCTCCAGTTTATTGACTAAGTATAATTATTACACAACAATCCAGAATTATTTATACATGTTATTTAGCGATATGAAGCTCGCTGCGATATTTTTCACTCTTTTATTAAATGCTGAAAAAAGAGCGTGGACAAAAGATTCTTTTTTGTGGTCTTCTTACCGACATGAATGAAATATCTCTATACTATTAAATAACTGGAAAACAGCCATATATTTTTTAGTTATTCGGTGTTCCTTATATGCAATAATTTAAACATATAAAATATAAATTAGCTAGATTCGTTTGGGTAATTTCTAAGCGGACTTTATCACTAAAAACAAGTATCAAATATTATGGGTTAAATTTTTTCAAATAACGGGTTTATGTTTGAACTAAGTAGGGTATCATCAAACACTTAGCCTAATTATCTAAACTCGTATAGTTGTTTTAATTTATATTTACTAGGATAACCATCTTAACCAATTGAATAATTATATTGGTTTATATATAACAAATTTGAGAATGATTTGATTTTCTGTGTTAAATATTTGCATATATTAATTAATTATAGTAATTAGAGTGGTTAACTCAAACTCTATCCAGAACTGTGTGTATTTTCTTTGGTTAAATACTAAGTTTACGGATATAATTGTATATGGTGTGCTATTGATTCGATATGCAAAAGGTATAGTATAGCTATACAAAATACCTGGGCTAAAATCTGGTCAGTATATTATATAGGCATGCGTCCTTAAACTCATGTTTGTTATAGTGTTGAGGAGCTCCTACACGTGAGAACGTGAGATGGATTCTCTAAAAGGCTGGGAATATAGATTTATAAAGTAACTATATTGCATTATGCAATTTGTTTTGTAAATTCGAAATTTTTACAAGCGATTCGCTAGCGTTGTGCATGATAAAATATTATAATTGAAGCTCTCTTAACGTATATATTTATTAATTTAAAGGCTCAGGTTGTTACGATTATTCTGTGATGGGGGTTCTTGTTTACAGGCCGTTTTAAATAAAAAATCTATTGCATCCGTTGTTCGTACTCTAATGCTTCGGCTATCCGCGGTACCTCTAGAGTAATTGTGGGAGGGTTTGTGGTGCTAGCAAGGTGGGAAGTATATATATCTTCAATAGGATTACAGCAAGAACTCATTTCAAAATATCCTATAATATAATTAATAGTTAATTTGTGAATATACTTAATATAATTATTATATATCTGATACCTATTATAGGGTGCGGATTAGGGGATAAGTATCGTTTAAAAGTATTTAAGTCTTTAAGGGAGCATAGGGTTATGGTAAATAGTGCATTGAATTTATTTACGGCACGATAATACAACATGTGTTAAGGGCTATTATTTATCCGTCTGGATTATATATACAGCATTAAATGTAAAATCTATGATATTAAATTTAAATAATCAGTCTGTGGACTGGAAAGGCGTCTATTTTAAGTCAGCGTACAGCGACTTTTTAGCTCGTATTATTAGTTTGGAAGAAACTTGGGGTAGTAATAATAGTTTATAGTACAACAGGTATTGTGGCAAGGGTAAGGTATAATTCCATCAACGACGCTGGCTAATTACCTAGGAAAGCCAAATTATTATCTGGAAAACTGGGGGATCTAAAACATGATACAGATTAACAAGTTTAGGGAAATTTTTTTTGGGGGCTATTACACATATACAATATAAATATTTTGGTACTTGGTGTATTACAGTAAATTGTTAAATTTTGAACCTATTGAACGAGAGTACCTCAAACACCGGTAAAATTAACTGGAGGCCAAATTATTATCTGAAACTGTTCTAATGAATAATATTAAACAAATTTAGATTTCCTTGCTATTACCATATATATAAATATGATTGACTAAGCTTTTCACGTAATCCTAATTGGTTTTTCGGCGGTTGGTGGAAAATTATCACACTGCCTATTACTAGGAGGCAAATTATTATTGAACGTCGTATGGATCTATTTAAATTTAGATTTCCTATGTATTCATATAAAGTATAACTGGCTTGATAGCTTTATATATAATTGGTAAATTTTCATGGGTTGTTGCAAAGGGATAACACTGTCTAAATTTTAATAGGAGCCAAATTATTTGAAGATTAATTAATCTTATTATTAAAAACCCCATTTACGTTTTTGATATTACAATTAATATAAATGCTTGATACGCTTTATCATAACATCAAATTGTAAATTTTTCACTGGTTGTGAAAGGAGGTATTCAAAAACCTGCTAATTACTTGTTGGCCAATTATATTATCTGAATGATCCTACATTGATACAGATTTACTACAATTTGATTTCTTTGCTATTAACGCATATATAATATAATAGTTTGACTAGCTTTATATACTTAAATCAAATTGTAAATTTTAAACAGGTTGTGATAGAGAATATTCTTAAACACCTGCCTTAAATTTACTTGGGGGCCCAAATTATTTCTGAAACGATCTAACTGATTCTTTAAAAAATTTTTAGATTTCTTGCTTATTCACATATAATTATATGGCTTGCTTGGCCTTAATCCTAGATCAATTGTAATTTTGGGGCGGTTGTTGAAGAAGGTTCAACCTGCTAATTATACTAGGGTCAAATTATTATTGAAACCGATCTAACATGAGTTGAAAAACAATTTAAGATTTTCTTACTATAACAAATAATCATAAAATAAACAAGTAAGAAATAATTCTAATATCAAATTTGTAAATTTTTAAGGTTGTGCAAAGGAGTACCTCAAACACCTGCCCTAGGAGAGCAAATTATTATGTGAAACCGATTTAAATTAAATAAAATTTAGATTTCCTTGCTATTACACATATGAATTAATATGCTTGATATTTATCACTACATCCAATTGTAATTTTTACGGTTGTGGCAAAGAGATACTTCCCTGCTAATTAACTGGAGCCCAATTTATTATCCGAAACCGATTAATATGAAAATATTAAAAATTGATTTCTTTGCTATTACACATATAAATATAAATAAGCTTGATACGCTTTATTACTAATTGTGTATTTTTTACGGTTGTGAAAGAGATCTCAAACACTGCTAAATACTAGGAGCTCAATAATTATTTCTCGAACGATTAATGATACATTATTAAACAAATTTAGATTTCTTGCTATTCACATTATATATATATGTTTGACTACATTTATATAATGATATTGTATTTTTCACGGGTTGTGTCAAAGGAGATCATCAACCCATGCTTTACCTTAGGAGTCCCAAATTATTGATCTGAAGGATTAACATGATACATATATAAAACAATTAGATTTAATAGTTAATAAAATCACATATAAAATATAATAAGGTTTGATACGGCTTTTATCATAACAATTGTACTTTAGACGGTTGTGTGCAAGGGCATGTTATACCGTAGTTTAAACACTTGCCTAGTTACCTAGGAGCAAATTTTCTAAAACAGCGATTAACAATGAATAAACTATATTAAAACTATCATTATAAAGTATTATTAACATTGCTATTAATCATATATAATTATCTTGTCTACTTGGGCTTTGATACTAGAAGGATACCAAAAAACGCGCCTAATATAATTCAGATTAAGCGCAGCACACGTTTTTACGGTTGTCAAGACCAATGATCTGGGGTTGACTCACATCAACATTCCATATCTCTGTATTAATCCTGCTAATAAATAGGAGCCACAGAAATCAAAGATATGTTGGGAAACTCCGATTTCTACAGATATATCAGTGACATCATTCATATTATGCATTTCAATTGCAATACATATTTACGATACATATTTCAGTCACATGTCATACTTAAAACGGATTATGACACTAAGGTCTAATAGACTCCAGTTGTTATGATCGCTAGATATATATACTAACTTACGTTCCTTCAGTAAAGTTTTTTTAATTGGGGATGTTCGCGAAAAGGAGCTCGGTGTGGCAATGGGAGAGGAATACCGTCCTAGAACACGTTTCCCTATCTCAGATAAATGTGATGACGTCCTATAAGTTAAGTAAGATTTTGTATTTGTATATAAAAGAAAATTTATTTAGTATCATCTAATAAAGATTAAATTCTGATTTATATATATATTTTTTTTCTCAAAGGCAGTATAAATTTTTTTTTTAAGAAATTCTGTTTAAAAATAAAATTTTTATTATGGATATAAAACATAAAACTGAAAATGTCAAATTTTTCAAAAATGCTGGAGAAGGAAGGACAAGTAGTCATCATTTCACATGTGTTTCAAGATCAAAAGAAATTCAGGTATCAAAATGTTATTTTTGTGCTGCACAACAGACGGGGTCGAAATTCGAACATCGAATACGTCGTTAACATTTCATATATTTAGAGATGATTGTTTGCACTAGCTATTTAAATACCTCACTTTTTTAAGAATGAATCGCCTAAGATCAAGACTTGTTACTTTAATATATTCGTTTTTTATCTATCCTTTGGGAGCATACCTCTCGGTAAAATTCTATATTGGTAATTTGCTATTGTTACTTAAAAAAGAAGCATATTCTAACAAATACATTTTTCGATTTTTTCCTTTGGGCAATTTTATATATTACATCAACGCGAGTTCATTATACAATATAAACTACAGCCCCTTTTGGGAAACTAATCTCGGCTCTCTCTTTATACTTGGACACTGATTTCCTGATCAAATATTGTGTGGTAAAATTTACAACTTTCGATTCTATATCGGGTATTTTTATTTTTTTGCTAGGTCTCAAAAAAACAGATGGTAAAGATACCTTAATGCGTTGAGTACGTCCTCTTATAAATAACATCAACCATTTCTTGGTTCTTATCAAAAATTTTTATTGTATTTAATTTACGAGCCAGAAAGCGTTGGGCAAGGTAGGCGGTCCCAAATTTATAATCTGGATAACCGATTTTCTTAACATAAATACGATATTTACATCACAACACAAAAATATCTGACTGATTCTAATATCTCCATCTTTTTGGATGATTACACACTTATAAATTCATTAACTTTATTGAATCTGCACCGATCTCATGGAATACCATCATTGGACTAAAGAACAATTTTCTTTATGGCAATTATCAATTGTATTAAACATAATATAAATTTAATAATTGTTAAATTTTTCTTTGATCTCTACACAGAATTGATCACTACATCAAAAATTGGTGTGTTTTTTTTGCTAGGTTTGTGTAGGAGGTACACAGGAAAGGGGCTTTAAACACCTGCCCATATGTTTTATATTATTACCACATACTTTTCTAAACTAATTTTAAAACATCTTTAGACCCTTCAGTCATAAAACATTCAATACCTACTTTACATCCATCAGGGAAGGCCCAACAATATATTCCTTTTTAATTTAACACTATGAGATCTAACATGGATATATTCAACTAACAGGATTTAAAACAAATTTAGATTTCTTCTCTGGAACTTTAATTGTAATAATTTACTTCGAGTTTGGCTCAGATAATAAGGAGAACATACAACCAACAAGTATAAATAAGTTTGACTACGCTTTCTGTCACCCCTTTATCAACTACAATAAACCATTGTAATGCACTACTATTTCCTCGCCTAGGCGCAGCGGGGATCTTCTGATAATTCTGGTCACCGCAAGATCTTACATGCTTGGTTAAGGATTACTTCAATAACTCACACCATGGGGTTCTCTTAAAATATTCATTCTGCTAGTTTAGGCAATCTCCAAATTACTTATATCATGAAACTACGGGGTTAGTAAACTTAAACATGGATATATATTACCTATAATTCTATCTTTGATACAAAATTTTATAGATATTTTCCTTTTTGCTTATATTACTCTTGGTTGTGAAGGACCGGATATATATAATTTTCTTTTGTTAATCTATAAATATAATCAATTTAAAAATTATATCAAATTGTATAAAAATTTTATTTCTCAACCCGAAGGTTTTTTTTTTTTTTTGGGGTCGGCCAACGGTACCAACTAAATCTCATTATTGAACCCTCAAACCACCTTTCTACAATTACCCATAGGAAGCGTTCCCCACAAATTAATATCTGGGTAAAACGAAGGTGGAACTCTTTTATTACATGAATACATATCTTTTAAAACAAAAATTTTTAGATTTTCCCCTATATTTGGGAAGTAAAATTATAGCTTTACATTTCCATTAACTATTAGTAGTATATTACAAGCCACCTTTTGAACTTTACGCTTTTATCACCTTTAACACCCTCTATCCAAAATTTGGTAAATTTTTTTCAGAATCTGGTTTTTTTTTTGTGTCGGCTCAAAAGGGAATACGATACAAGCCTGCAAAAAACACTCTCTAACTTTAAATTAACTCCTCAAAGTAGCGCTAGCGCAAAAGTTATTTATTCTGTTGAAAAGAAACTGGTATCTTTACAATAAAGGGCTACTTTTACATATTACAGGATATAGATAGTTTAGATTTCACGGTTTTGTGCTATTTTCAATCAACAACCATATAACAATAATAACCCTTATAGCTTTTGACTACGCCGTTCTTTTTATCACCTTACACTCAACAATCTGTGATAAATCTTTACTCAACTGGTTTTTGTGATGCACAGGAAGGGTACCTCAAAACCACCTGCCCCTAAACTTACCTAGGACCAAAGTAATATTACCAAAATTTTTATCCTGTGAAAACCGGGGAATTTCTTAAATCCGCAATACATATTAAGAATCAAATTTAAGGATTTCCTTAAGGCTAAATTACTAAATCGATAATTATACACCCATATTAATAAAAGCCTTTTTTTTTTGGGACTAACAGTATTCTTACAATTTATATAGATTTGTGGAAAACTTTTGGCGATAATTTTTTCCACTGTTTTTTTTTGTGCAAATAAAGGGAAGCTTGTGCACCTTTCCAAATGACTCAACCCTTTGGGTTCTAAATTACCTTAGGAGCTCCAAACATTTATTATTCCTTGAAACGGAAATCACATCTACAACCACTTTTCTCGATGGAAAATACAATATTAAATCCATCTGTTAACAGAATTTAGATTTCCTTGGGATATTAACATTTTTCCCCATTTCACTAAGAATATAATTAGATTGTCTTTGTGGGCAAACATATTTGGCGTTTTTCTGAGTGACAGTTGGTTAAAATCTGGTCAATTCCTATCATTCGAACCCGGTTTTGTCCGCAAAGGAGGGTAACCGTCAAACACATTGGGCCTCTAAATTACCTTAAGAAGGAAAATATTTAGCCCCACTAGGCGCCCAAATTCTTATCTGAAACTGAACTCTAAACATGATACAGGTGTAATAACAATTAAGCAATAATACACGATATAATAATCTAGATTTCAATTGCTCATATTACTCATTATATAACAATACTCACATACAGTTTTGGGCAATTTCTTTGACTTGCTCTCTTTTTAATCTAAGACCTCTACCCTACAATTCAAATTGGGTCAAATTCTTTCAACGTGTCATTGTTCGTGGGTGCAACAGGGAGATACATTTCTAAAACAAATCCACTCTAGCTTTGAATTAAATTTTTTACCTCTTAGTAAGCCCGCTTGATCCTCAAATCATTATTTAATCTGAGAGACCGGAAATTTTCTACACTATTTGATCACCAATTATTAAAACAAATTTAGATTTTCTTGCTATTAAGCTATAACAAATATAAATATAATACCTATATTTTGTAATTGTACAAAATTTACTTTTTTTGATCACTACCCGAATACTTCACACAGGTCAGGATATTGTATTTTTCACGGCTTTTTTTGTGCACAGTTACAACAAAACTACCATCAACACCTTTTTCCCTCATTACCTAGTGAAAAACGCTAAAATTAAAATTTCTAAAAATTATACGTTCGTGGAAATAAACCGGGTGTCATTAATACATGATTTTCTTTAAACACCATGAATATCATAATTAAAACCAGTTTAATAGATTGTAACAATTTCTTTTTGGCTATTACACTTGAATTCATTTAAAATTTGCAATTCTTGTCATTCCCCTATCCATTTAGCTTTGCTTTTAGCCTTTTCCTACCATATCCCAATTGTCAAATTTTTTCAAAAAGACGGTTTTGCCAAAGGAGATAGCCTCATTTACATTTCATCTTTAACTGCTAAAAATCTTTTAAATTTAGCACTTTTTTATCTTTTGGGCTAAATTGCACGACACATAAATAATTTAAATAAGCTTACCTGACAAAATATATTCTTTTTACCACTGATAACGCCTTTTAAATTTTGGGTAATTTTTCCACATCCGATACGGTTTTGGTTGGCCAAAGGGAAGTAAATTATCCAAACATCCTCATTACGCCACATCTCCGCGTGCCCTCCTCGCTATATATAATTACCATAAGCAGAGCCCTTCACCCAAATTATTATCTGAAAACTATCTAACATGAATAACACATAATATTAAATTCAAAATAATACAAATTTTAAACAGAATTTCCTTTTTGATTTATTCACATTAATAACAATATAAATAATCTTGCTATCCTTTAGGGACCAAGCTTGTGGCTTTTATCACTAACAATTCATCAGGTAAAATTTTTCTACGCGGGTTACATCTATTGTAATTTTGTTTGTGCAACCCACAGAGATAAAACCGGGTCAACTCTGGTGGATACTTGCCAATAAATTACCAATTAGGACGCCGGAAGCTCACCCCAAATTTAAAATATCTGTAACCGGAAATCTAAACATGAAATACATATTAAAACAATAAAACAAAAATTTGTTTGTATTTTCTTTCTTTGCTATTACACTCATATAACAATATAACTGACAACTGTTCGACTCCTCGGAGGCACTTTACCGGATATTGAAGTTAGAAGAAAAACTCTCAAACTTGGTAAGAAATTTTTCAACGGGGTTTTGTGCAAAAGGAAAAAGGCCAAACCTCCAAAACACTCTACTTTTCGCTGCACCACTGATCTCAAATCTTACCAAAGGCAGCCTCCGCTCAACAAATCTATTATCCGATACAGTGTGTTGCATACACTTAGGACTCTTTCTTGCTATTACCATCAGACTCGAGGTAAAGTCTACAATCATTTGATAAAATCCGATCATATTTTAAGATAACAATTTAGATTCCTTCGTTCGTGCTATTGACATGTAGATCCATTATAAAGACAAATATAAATAAAGTTTTCGAGGGAGTTTGGCATGAAACTTTATACGAAGATCTTAGAGTAACACCCGTTTTCATGTAAAAATTTGTAAATTTTTTTTTCTTATACCTAGTTGTCGTGCCATTGTGCGAGTACGGAAGCTTTACTCCGTCAACCACGAAACCTTCCTTCAACGCATAAACCCCTGGGTAAAGGCCTCCGACAATATATTATCATGTGTCAATACCGGGGAAATTACATGAATCAGCATAGTTAAACACAACTTTTTATATTCCTTGCTATTTACAAGACTTCACATAAAATTCACCTGATCTAGTTATGCTTTTTTTTATGCTTATACATTAACAGATGATTGAAAACTATGACTAAATTCAAATAATAAAAGTGTAGACAATTTTTTCCATACTTCCACAAACGTTTTCGGATTGTGTCCTTGGTTTGTGGCAAGAGGAGGATTTACCGTGCTTCCCAAATACTCTACGGGAAACAAATTTGCGCGCCTATAATAATTTACCCTAGGGAGCTCCCACAAAAAACTTACTTACTCATGAATATCTCCACCAATCGAGCTATT
>JABUQX010097798.1:0-2500 GCA_015478945.1 Trachelipus rathkii | reverse complement strand
ATAAATATAAATACTAAATTTATTGGAAGAAAATAATAGTTTAAAAAAGTATCATCTTACATTTAAGCAGATACTTGGCTCAATTAATATTATTGTGTATTGTGATTACTACTTTTAATATACTACTGGCATACGCAGAATTATTGTGTGTGTGTGTGTGTGTGTGTGTGTGTGTGTATTATTATACATATTATCATGTGTGTGTGTGTGTGTGTGTGTGTGTGTATGTATGTATTATTATTATAACAAAATTTATATAAAAAGAATTTAACCATCATAAATATTAAGCCTCCAAATTGTTGCTGACAAAACCAAAACAAAAGGTAATTTTGTTTATTTAAATAAAAAAAAACTTAAAAATAACATTTAAAAATTCATTATAATACTTTAAATTTTAAGTTTGTTTTCACAATAAATTCGTGATTTAAACTTAGTTCATACAGTTTTAAGATTACGGCAACCGCAGTTGCGGTTAGGAAGACCAGTGAAAAAGCTCGCGGTTGTGGTTATGTAAACAACCACCGGACTGCTACGGTGCGATTTATTCAAAATATGTCCAGTTTCTTCTTGTTTGCAGTTGCAGATATTCTGATCCATCACTAATATATATATATATTTATATATATATATATATATATATCTATATATCTATTTATATATATATATATATATATATATATATATTTCTTTATATATATATCTCTCAATATATATATATTATACTATATATATACTATATACTATATTGCTAACATATATATATATATATATGGGGTGATTCAAAACCTCTCAGCGACAAACTCGGAGGGCTGATAGAACAAACGATAAGGAACATTTATTGTTAAATAAGCTATGTTGTATGACGCTTCGTTTCAAAGTTACGGATGATGTAAGGTAAACCACGTGATGTTGTTTGACGCGTGTTTTCCATAACCTTGAATTTTTTTGATATTCTAATGTTGTGGCACTGTGTGTGCGCGTGAAGTACATCAATTTCTCCGAGGGTTGATAAGGAGTAACAATAGGATATTATTTTGTTCAAACAACAATAATGTAATATTTTGACGCGAGGTTGTAAGCATACAATGGTAGCTTGTTAAGAAATCATTTTTATTGGGAAAATTACAGGGAGGTGTTCAAAGTGTTTGCCCTGTACCTGATTACATTCGTTACATCCCCGTGCCATTGCCTGTCGGACTCTGAACATGCCCTCACTGTGTCTGGTTTGATCAAACGCAGTGAATATTCACTAGTGGTTCCTCTCTTGTGTTGATTGGGTTAAATGTACACAACACTCTTCACCCCAAAGAAAATAATCTGATAGCGAGAGGTCGGAGCAATCTTGGAAGGCCAGGCCCCTCTCCTATCCATTTGTGTCGGTGCCAGACTGTTTCAGTGGCTGTTCGGTGGCGCAGGTGCGCTGGAGCCCCATCATGTTGGAACCATGTCTCTGCGGGTCGCAAGGGGTATGCGTCGATGAGCTGCGGAAGCGTGTTCTGGGGTAGTTGCAGGTACGCAGGTTCATCAAACGTAGATTGACGGTCCCAACTTGAATATTTAAAATTTCATCAGATGTTTATGGTAGGTTCGCCTGGTGAACTCTGATGAACATTGCGTGCAGATTGTCCTCGTCCCGTATGTGGCTGTTTCTGCTGTTGAGGTAGCCATCACGTGTGAAGCACGCCTCATCAGTAAACAAGACGTGCAGGAAAGGCAGGCAGGATTATCGATGCTACGTTGCAGAAACCACCGGGCAAATCGCACGCGGGGTGCGAAGTCGTTTATTACGTCCTTTGTGGCATTTTTATTGGGTGGGCGGATATCATCGTTTTGCAGGGCCCGAACCACAGGCGACTGATTTGAACTCATGGCATGGGCAATGGCACATGTGCTAATCGACGGGTCGTTGGCGACTCTCTCAAGCTTTACCTCTTCTTCAAACGCAGGAGTCCCTGGTATTACATTTGGTCTTCCACCAATGCACCGGGGACGAAGGGTCCCCATTATCAAGGCTCTGATGAAGGCGAGCAAACATTGTGTGTGTGTGGTGGGGGGTGATTTCTGTGTGGAAACCGTTCCAGGTACATGGGGTGCGCTCTTCGTCCATTCCGTTCGCCGCACCGTAACACATTATCATGTCGGTTGTCAGGAAGAGTGTAGTGATCCATTCTCGTAATCGATGCCCTACACTGCGAATCAACGATAAATTGAACTAAAATTGCGGGTATTTATACGTGTTTCGAAGGACCGTTAGTGTACACATGTACGCACACACAAACATTAAAATTGAGTAACCCTAAATCGTCGGTCACCTACATGCGACGCGTCACACAACATAAACTAGTGTACCTTCAATCGTCCGCAACTTTGAAACGAAGCGTCATACAATATAGGTTGACTAAAAATAGATGAAAATCGCCCTTTTTTTCGTTTGCTCTATCAGCCATCCGAGTTTGTCGCAAGAATTTTGAATCTGCCCTGTATATATATATATGCTGTA
>JABUQX010097797.1:7500-15000 GCA_015478945.1 Trachelipus rathkii | reverse complement strand
ACTAATTATGGAGATGCCAATGTAATACATATGAAAGAGTGTTTAAGAATAAGCTTAAAGACTAATAATAAACTTATAGCCAAATTTGTTTTTTACAGACTTAAAAAGATGGTAGTTTTTATAAAAGGTTAATATCCTGATCCATTGAAGCTCCTCTTAAGCTTCAACAATGCTTTTAAAATTTCATTAGGTCGTAACAAATCCATCAAAATTGTCCACCTACCTTGTGTCGCCCATTCCTGAGGGCTTTGTCATTTTGTGTCTGGGAAAATCTTTTCTTTTTCTTTCTTTTAATAGTAGTCGGCCTTCGGCATCTAATTGCATATATTGATGCAAGTATGCCGATAAGGTTTTAATGAGTTGTATCACATGAAGGTGAAGTATGGACTCTTCTCAACGCTCTGGATATTTTCCAGCTTAACACCTCCTAAACATTTCTTCATTGCTTTTACACCATCATTTCGTTGTTCAATCCAGAAAGTTAATTTTTATATCAAAGTTCGTAGTATTCCCTCAGATAGAGATAAGGAAACAAGACAGTAAGAAGCCACCTGGACCTATCGAGACTGTCCAGGGTCAACTAAAATAATTTATCAAATACATCCCATGCGACAAACACACCTACACCACACAATAAGGCCTGTCTTTCCTAACAAAGGTTCAATATATCTATACGCCAATACTTACTACAAATGTAAATCTTTAGCTAAGGTCAGCTACACACTACACTTTAATAAGTTTATTGTGCATACTTGGTTAGCTACACATGCGGTTTACTTTATACTAACTAAAAACCCGCAACTTTGGCTAGTCAGAATATACTATATGATGCACAAACAATCCATATACTTCCATTCCGTCTAGTAAGGTTGCAAGTGAGTCACACTCACAACTTCCTGCAGGAAACCATTCAAAAATTTTAAACACTATTACAGAAGAATACGGTTACCGTCTTCCACATTTTTATTGTGGGCCCTAGAAAAACTGGTCCGTTGTAATATTTTATTAAGACTTGTCATGTTCCTAGATGGGAGAATTTGAGGAGACACAATGGATTTGCGGACGATCTGGATGTTGGAGCGAGAGAGAGGAGGAGGCGATTCGAGTGGTGGTGGAGTTGTTTGCGGAGGAAGTTGGCGAGCGGGATAAGATGACATAGAGAAGCAGAGAGTTACAGGTACCGGAGGAATGAGGAGGGATGAGATGATGGTGAGAGAGGAGGATCGTGAAGGCGGTAAATACCTGCAATATCTAGGAGGGTGTTTTAACAGAAGGGGAGGAATGAGAAGAGATTACGCCAAGAATGGAAAAGTATGGATCAGTTATGAAGCGGTATACCCCATGATGAAAGATAGAACATCGGATAGAGGTTAAAAAAGTGATTGTTAACAGAGCATAATGACTCCCACACTGCTGTACGGAGCGGAAACATGAACAAACGAGAGAGAGGAGAGTAGAACACAAGCGGCGGAGATGAGGATATAAAGAACTATGATTGGAAAGAGTAGGACAGATAGAATTGGAGTTATTAGGAGAGATGATTAGGTGTGAGGAAGATGACACTGAAGATGGATGTGGGAGATTAAGATGGTGGGGACATCTGGAGAGGATGGAGCAGGAGAAGCGAGAAGAAGATGGGAATGGACACAGGAGGGAAGAACCAAGGGGAAGCCCGAAGAAGAGATGGGCGGATTCGGTGGAGGACTCTCTGGAAGATGTCAGCTACCAACTATGAGCGCTCGAAAGAGAGGAAATAGTAGAGAGGGACGTCTGGAGAAGATGCTTGCGCGGCTGACAGGTTGAAGAATGTTCAGAAAGAAAGGAAAGAAAGAAAGAAAAAAAAAATATATATTAATATATATTTTATTATATTATATATAAATATATTATATATTTATAATATTATTAATATTATATTATATTATATATTATTATAAATATATATATAGATTATATATATTTTTAGTTAATATATATATATATTATATATATATTAGATTATAATAATTATATATCTATATTATATTATATTTATATATAATATATATAATATATAATATATATATAATATATATATATATGGAACAACACACTTCAACTAAGAAATCTTCACCAACTTACAAATATTGTTTCCTCATCTTCTTTATAAAAACATATACTCTTAATTTGCTTTGATTAAACTATTATTTTTAATATTAAAAATTAATTAAGAGACTTTAAAAGGCCATCAAAAAATTTGAACTATGATCATCTAACGAGATTGTTGTATTATATATATTAATATATATTATATATATTATATATTATATATATTATATTAATTTATATATACTTAATATTTATAATATTATTAATATACTATATATATATATTATAGTATATGATATATATGTATATTTATTATATATATATTAGATTATATATTATATATATATATATAATATATATATATATATTATATTATATAGTATTATATAAATATTATATATAATATATAATATATATAATATATAATATATATATAACTACTACTTACTTAGTTACATGAACTTACATCTAATATCATCTACTCTTGAATGATTACTTCTTAAAAATAGAATAGCATCTGCCAGGTTCTTCATTCATTTTTCCTCTTATGTCTGATTTTATATGCGAAGATCAGAAAGCAGTTCCACGCTACTTGCGTGGAGGTAGAGCAGTTAACAGCATTTAGCTTCGGTACAATGTCTATGATACTCTTCGACGTTACATTCAATTTGTCAATTCTTTCAGTGCAGCAAGAAATTTTTTAAAGTTATGGAATATTGTGTACAAGGACTAGGAAGGACCTTGACTTTTTCTTAGGCCAATCGACGCTTATCGACTAGCTCTTCAATATCTAGAAGCTTTTCATACTAATTTTCTGAACTTTCTGAAGAATGACTTGAAAAGGTAGTAACGGATAGTTGTATTTTCATCACTTACAATATGTTTAGATGAATCCTTTTTCTTGAACTTCCTGCAACCCTTTCATAAAATGGCCACATTGCAAAGTGCAGATTTAGCTTTTTGTTGTGTTCTTCAGTTAAGCTGACCTGTAGATCTGGTCATATAAACAACAGCTTGTATAATATCATTGTCAATGAGAGGAATTTCTCTTCGTACAATGGAGTCTTTTATTTCTTCATATCTTAAATATGATGGTTGAAGGTTGATTTATTAGATAAATACCAAACTTGAAACATATGTCTGGGGTTAAAAATCTTCGAGTTTTGCATTGCTTTTGTGATGTGGGAAGTCGAAAGTAATAAATTGCATGAGTGATTGAAGTCATGCACAGAGTCACACTTTATAACTTTGTCAGTTTATAAATTGTGACTCTGTGGATGACTTCAATCACTTCATGCAAGTTTTTTGACTTTCGACTTCCACATCACAAATGCATTGCAAACTTCCCGATTTGACCAGCTCTTTAGGTGTTCATTTAGAATTGACAGTCACTTCAACCTTCACATCTATAAATGGTTACTGAAGGAATTAAAGACTGTACGAAGAGGAATTTCTCTCATTGACAATGATATATATTACTAGCTGTTGTTTATATTGATCCAATCTACAGGGTAGCTTAACTGAAGATCAACAACAAAAGCTAATTCTGCACTTTGCAATGTGGCCATTTGTCTTAAAGGGGTTGCAGGAAGTTCAAGAAGAAAAGGATACATTCTAAACATTTGTAAGTGAATGAACCTACAACTATTCCGCTTTCTACCCTGCTGTTCAAGTCATTCTTCAGAAGTTCAGAAGTTAGTATGAAAAGCTTCTAGAATACTTGAGAGCTTAGTCAAGCGTCGATTGGGCTCAAAGAAAAGGTCAAGCGGTCCTTCTGGTCTTGCCACCAATATTCCATAATTTAAATAAAATTTCTATTGCTGCACTGAAAGAAATTGTATTTAAGTTATGAAATATTTGTGGTCAAGAGACTAGAAGGACCTGTGACCTTTTCTTGAGCCATCGGACGCTTTCGACTAAGCTCTTGATATCTCGTGGCATTACCTTTCTATGGTTTTTCTGAAGGATGACTTGAGGAGGTAGTAACGGAGATAGTTGTAGTTTCCTCACTTACAATATGTTTAGATGTATTCCTTTCTTCTTGAACTTCCTGAACCCTTTAATACAAATGGGCACATTGCAAAGTGCAGATTTAGCTTTTTTGTTGTTGTTCTTCAGTTTAGCTTACCCTGTAGGATTGGTCAATATAAACACAGCTATATAATATATTGTCAAATGAGAGAAATTCCTCTTCGTCCATGGAGTCTTTTATTCTTCAGTTCTTAATATAGATGGTTGAGGTTGATTATTAGAATATATCCAATATGAAACATAATGTGCTGGGTTAAAATCTTCGAAGTTGGACAATTGCATTTTGTGATGTGGAAGTCGAAGTCAATAAACTTGCATGAGATGATTGAAGTCATTCACAGAGATCCACAATTTTAAACTGACAAGAGTTATAATGACTCTAGTGAATGAACTTCATCATTCATCGCAGTTTATTGCTTTCGACTTCCACATCACAAATGCAATTTGCAAACTTCGAGATTTTTTAACCGCACATTTATGTTTAATTGTGGATATATTCTAATAATTCAACCTCAACCATCTATATTTAAGATACGGAAGGAATAAAAGACTCCATGGTACGAAGAGGATTTCTCTCATGACTCGGATGATATTATACTAGCTGTGGTTTATATTGATCCAATCTACAGGTAAGCTTAATGAATCAATATAAACAACAGCTAGTTTAATATCATTGTCAATGAGAGAAATTCCTCTTCGTACCATGGAGTCTTTTATTCCTTCAGTATCTTAAATATAGATGGTTGAAGGTTGAATTTATTAGAATATAATTCCAATTGAAAACTATGTGTGGTAAAAAATCTTCGGAGTTTGATTGGCCTTTTGTGATGTGGAGTCGAAAGTCATGAAAACTTGCAGAGTGATTGAAGTGCATTCACAGATCACCATTAAACTTTGTCAGTATAAATTTTCCGCTCCACTTCTATCTTGAAAGTTACCGACTCCGCCCCGACTCGACTCCGACCTCTTGAAAAATTACGACTCCGACTCCGCTCCGACTCCACCTCTTCAAAATTACCGACTCCACTCCGATCCGCTCCACCCTCTTCAAAACTACCGACTCACCCGACTCCGCGACTCCGACTCCGCAACCTGATATACAACAGACACTTTTTCTAAGTTCTATAATCGCATACACCCTCTTCTCTTTCCAACACATTCTCATCCTTTCTCTATCCATCTTCCTGGCCCAAAACTTAAACCGTTTTATGTACTCTTTTAGAAAGTCACGAAATCTTTTGTATTTTCCCATTCCTTTGATCACATGTCACGTGTCGTGTATCGGGACATATTACTTCCTTATTTTTGTGGCAGTTTTCCAATTGCACACCTGGTGGCAAAAACGTGTCATGCTCTGACTCCTTTCAGATACCAATATATATATATATATCTTATTATATAATATATATATATTATATTATATATATTTATATATATTATATATATATATTATTATTATATATATAGATATATTATATTATATTATATATAATTATTATATAGAGAGAGAGAGTGAAGAGAGGAGAGAGAGAGAGAGAGAGGCGGGCGGACATCGATACTTAAAAAAGTTCTGTTACCCCGTTACTTGGAAAAAAGTAATTCCGTTATCGTTATTCCGTTTCTTTGAAAGGAAACGTAACGAAGTGCCGTTACTCCGTTACTGCATTACTTTTTTGCTTTTGACTACTGACTTAGTTACGGTATCTTGGGTAATTTGTAGGATTTGTGTATCAATAAATATATAAATTCATTACTTAAAAATAGTAAAATTATTTATACTTTATACATCTAAATTCATAATTATACAGAAACTAAAAAACAACCATATTTGTTGTTTGTATTTTCTTTTGTCATTCCTTTATGAGGTTTCATTTTCAATGTCTTAAGCATTCTGTTGGTTACCCTGTAGTTTAAATAAAATAAAGCACTTTAATTAGGATAAACATAAACAGCAATATTGCTTGAAAAATACCTATTTATCGTGTTATTATCTCCGTTTTATTATTTTTTCCTTCATTTCTCCGTTTAATTTTATAAATATATAAATTGAATTTAAGCACTTTTAAGATACAGTGATTAAGGAAAATTTATATATCAACTTTTTTTTAAATAATTTAAAGTTTTCCGATAATAAATACGTGATACTTGATTTTCATGTAGCAAACATGCCACAAATTTTAGTCTGCTAATGTCAAGCTATTGGTGAGAGTGAAGCAAAGACAAAAGAATTTTCAGCGATGTACTATTATTATATTATTATATATATATATTAATATTATATTTATATATTATATACTATATATATAATCTTATATATATATTTATATATATTATTATTATATATTTTATATATATATATATATTATATATATAGTATATTATTTATATATACTTTTAATATTATTATATAATTATATATATTATATATTATATATATATATATATGTTTGAGATAAAAACAAAAAGACAAAAGATATATAATATAGTATATATATATATATATATGGAATGAAAATATTACGAAACTTAAATACAAAATCTGTACCCACTAGTATGTGTGCCTAAGATCCTGTACACCCGTGTGTAAGGGAAGTGGACATTATGCTTCCATGTGATACATTGTAAACATCATTTAACTTATTCAACTTGTTACCAGCCAGCTCTTGTATTTAAAGACTGTTAGAAGAAGCACACCCACTCACCCCCCCCTTTGGGGTAGGCGTGCTAAAGAGTCAGATGTAAGGCATAGGACTCGACTGAGGCAAGATGCCAAGCTGAAATCGGGAGTTGACCTTAATATCTGATCACAGAAGGATGGCTGGTGCCATTCCTTCTGTATAAAATTATTATTGTAATTCTGATCAAAGATTAATTATGAATATTAGTGATTTATTGTCAGTTATCCTACTATCCTTTACAAGTATCAATTGTCCAATGTCCATATCATTTACCTGTTTAATAAACAATCAAGAAACAATGCTCTTATTTCAACCACAGATTTAATTGATTACATATCATTAATTAAGAGATGCCTCGTTAAAATATATAAATATATATATACTCTTATATATATATATATTATATATATATATATAATATATATATATATATATATATATATAATATATATATATTATTATATATATTAATATATATATATATTATATAGTATATTATATATAAAAGACCTATTGGCAGCCTCCCGAAAGCAGATCATGTAACTAAACTTACAGCTACAGAAAATAAATACCATTTTTGATTTCAGCAAGCAATTATTTCTAAAACTTTTAAAACAATATATTTTATTCTAATATTTATTAATAACACCTTAATAGGTCCGCTCTCAGTAACCCGTCCATTTCTGCGTAGTCGAGAGAGCCA
>JABUQX010097797.1:0-5000 GCA_015478945.1 Trachelipus rathkii | reverse complement strand
CTCCAACCATACCCCTCACAAAACCCCGCCATTCATTCCTTTTATGCACCTTTCTTCTTGCCTATGTCAAACACATTCCTCTCCTCCAGGCATTCCTTTACCGACTCGATCACTTTTCCAATGTACTTTCTTTTATTCTCTCATTTACTTCCTTTTTCCACCACACATCTCGCTAATGCGTTCAATCCTCATTTTATCAATTCTTTTCACACCTAACACGCCCCTAAGATTGTCCATCTGAGCAGGGCTGCGGAGCCGGAGCCGGAGCCGGCAGCCGGAGCCGCGGAGCCGCAAGGTTTTGGGTGGAGCCGGAGCGGAGCCGGGGCGACAACTTTTTGAGGGAACTGGAGCCGGAGCCGAGGCCGAATTTTGGGATTTGGAGCCCGGAGCCGGAGTCGGAGCCGAAATTTTAGGGATGGAGCCGGAGCCGGAGCCGCAAAAAAGAGGCTGCTCCGGCAAATACAAAATTAAGTAATTATTAATTTTATTACTACAGGTGTATATATATATTATATAATATATAATATTATTATATATTATATATATAGATATATATATATATATATTAATATATATTATATATATATATATTATTATATTTATATATATAGATAATATATATATAGATTATTATTTTCTTAACAAGAATTGGATTAATGTATATTTATTATTCAATAATAAAAGGTCGGTATTCTAATAGATAACTTAATTATTGTTTAATGATCCTTCAGAAAAATCACTGTCAACCCTAAACCAAAAATCCGAAAAAACCTCATGTTATTGTTGAATAATATTACTGCACTCTGCTGATAAAAATACTTTTATTATGTTCATATGAAAAGTTAACACAGTTGGTGGAACAAGTCAGTCAGCATGCACAAAGAGGTCACCTAACTACCAGTTTTCATGGGGTCACAAATACATCTATTGGATCCTTTACATTAATGCGACATTTAAAACGCATCATCCCAACATTGCATGCAATGGTTAAAAAAGAAAGGTGAAAGTTAAAGGTAATTCAGGAGAGAACCTTTAATTTTCAAAACTGAGACTAAGTGCGAAACTTTTTCAGTTGCCTAAACTTGTTCTGTCTATGTTAAGTGAAAATCTCAAAATAACAATTTGATTATAATGGTTGTTTAAGATAGTGACCCATTAGTTTTCCTTGCATAACCAGGATTTAAAGCACTGTGTTGGAGACATTCTTAGAAAAACTGTGAAGTCCTTTAGAACTTGGAAAAATATGGGATTCAAAATCGTTCTAGAAGAAAAATAAACAAAAAAATAAGCTTAAACATTGCATAAAGGGACGCTTTGTGCATTTAAAATGGATACTTACACATGGGCAAGCTAACTTTTTTGTCAATTAATTTTATTATAAGGTGGACGAGAAAAAACAATAATTCTAAAAGTTCGCAGTAAAAAAAAAAATTACTCCAACATTTCAGCGAATATATTAAGAATTTGTACTGAACAGGCTTAAAGAATTCGAATAACCAAGAGGACAAGTAATTTAGCTTAGTGTACGATAAGCATCAACAGATGACCAGTACGATTGAAAAAGTAAATAAGGACAATGAGGGTGAGGAACTAGGAAATTGAAATCTGATACTGATTTATTGAATGTCAAAACGAAGAAGAAATAATTGTTTTTCAGAATGAACTTGATTAAAAATTTATGAAAAGACATAGTTCCCGATAACGGTAACATTGACACCATGAGATGTGGAGATTCATACTCTTCAGTTAGCAGATGCGTGAATGGTCTCCACATACTCATGAGCAAATCTTGTATAAGCAGGGAGAGACAATAGCAAAAGCGCACGTACCCCAAAAATTAATGAAGTTCTAAAGACAAGCTGCAAAGGAGCATTCTTAGGTCAGAGACAAGATGGGGATAGTACAGATCTTATGCTCTAAAGTCTAGGCTTCTGCACTAAGAAGCTGATAGTAAGTAGTATGATGGCTGCCGGTCCTTCTGAACTTTCTCTCCGACAGTCGGTGGGAACAAATCGAAACACTCGAAGAATTATTTAAACACCTACTTTACAACAAAAATATCAATCAGAACGACTTGACTGAGGAAAAGTTTACATAGAGAACGGATTTAGCAAATCACAAATACATTCCATGAAAAGAAGGGAAAAGAATGTTAACTGAAAAAATATTTTATTCTTGTCGACAATCTTTGTTTAATCTTTCCAAGAACTGAAGATCTGATATATTTAAAGCTAGGAGTGTTCATTGCGAACTAGGACTTAAAATGGAATAACGCTATCGAACATAAATCTGGGCGGAGTCAGATAGTTCAGCAGTTCAGGAATCCTCCTTGTAGAATATTGTCAGATGAAGATGAAGGAGTCACATTTGCCAGATAATGGAAAAAATTGGAGCATGCAGAAAAAGCGATTGAAAAAACTAAAAGACAATCTACTAGTAAAAGACATTCAACTAAATATCTTCTTAGAAATAAGGTAGATTCCATAAGTCATTAGATGGAAATGAAAATCGACCGGAAATCAAGTTATCAGTAAAAGAGGCAATCATTGCTATCCTAAATTTTGCAAGATGCACGCTTGCACAATTATACAGCTTTGCCTCCTATTAAAGTGAATGTTGAGAGCTTTTTTTGCTTTAAAAATAATAAAAACGGATTACGGACAGTCCGTATAAAGAGAGGATTTTATTGAAGAAGTTTTATATTTAAGAAACAATTGTTTTGAATGAAATTTATATTACATATGGTCGGGCTGTTCAAGGAGAAATTATTTTAAGTTAGGAAGAAGTGTTTATATATATAATATATAATATATATAAATATATTATAAATTAATTATAATATAATATATATATATATATATATATATATTATAATATATATATTATATATATATATTATATATATATTATATATTATATATATATATATATATAAATATAGTCTTATAATATATATTATATATATATATATATATATTGAAAATCTGTTTTGAATAAATATATTTATATATGTTCAGGCTCATTGTTCAACGAGGAATTATTTTAAACTTTGGATGAATCTAATAATATGATATTTTATTTTTTTGGGAAAAAAAATAATAAATTATAATATACGTAACTGTACAGGCAGTCATCGTTCAAAGGGAATTATATTAAAATTTAGGAAGGAAGTGACTGATTTCCTTTTCTGTATTTCTAAATTCTTATTTTTTCAGATAAAATTTTTCTAAGTTTTAATCTATTAAATAAAGATTCCTTGAACCAAACATTTGTAATTTCATCATACACAAATTTTGTATCAGGAGTTTAATTCTGATTCATGACGTAATGGAGGAGGAATTATACAAGGGGTCGGAGCCGAGCCGAGTCGGCCGAAACATGGGTTAAAATGCCAGAGCCGGAGCCGGTCGAGCCGGCGTAATTTAAAATGCGGTGCCGGAGGCGGAGCCGGGTAATTTTAAAATGCTTGAGCCGGAGCCCGGAGCCG
This sequence comes from Trachelipus rathkii, assembly GCA_015478945.1. Classification (NCBI taxonomy): domain Eukaryota; kingdom Metazoa; phylum Arthropoda; class Malacostraca; order Isopoda; family Trachelipodidae; genus Trachelipus; species Trachelipus rathkii. The sequence continues at coordinate 1,513 of JABUQX010097797.1, read as the reverse complement.
GGTAATTTAAAATGCTGGAGCGGAGCCGGAGTCGGAGCCGGAAAAAAATTTGCCGGCTCCGCAGCCCTGCATCTGAGCACAATGAACTTTAGATCTACACCTCTTATTCCAGACCACAGTTTCACTACTGTAACCATTAAATACACAGGGGGGGCAAACATACCTCATATAAACACCTATCGCACTTCAAGATTTAGTCCTGTTACATTCACCAAGATTCATGACCAGCCACAATTCCTGACCAATTCACAACTCTTCACTACACTCTGGCTTCATCCAGTTCCTTTCATCCAAACATATATCCTAATATTTAAAACTCAGACACTTGTTCCACTGTTCACCATCTTAACATGACTTCACACTGAGGACTGTCCTCCTCACAACCATAACCTTACTCTTTTCTACGTTTACTTTCAAACCCCCTCTTTTACACACCCTACCAAATCTCTCTACCAATCCTCTCAAATTCTCTTCAGATTCTCAACACTAACCAAATATCACATAAATAGGTAGGGTCCTTACTCATCTCCATTCTCCGTCATTCTAACACGCATTTCTGCACCCACTCTAATTCTGTCATAACCCCTCCATATACAATGAATAACAAGGAGACTACACATCCCTGGACTCACTCGCTATTATCATTAAAACAAATCACTTTCAACTCCATTTAATTCTTACACCACGCTGCCCTAATCGTCATACTACTTTTGATATCCATTCGAAGCCTAAAACCAAAAACCAATGTATCACTAACACCTACCATAGAGCCTCCTTTTAATCCTATATACGCCTGTTGCAAAATCCATTAAAACCTAAATACAAATTATTATTCTTCTCTCTATTTTCTCATCAATTTGTTTCCATTGTAAGATTGTGACCACGCACCCTGTTTCTTCCAATCAGTTCCTCAGTACACTCACGCACTCTTTTGGACAAATACCAGCATATATTTCCTAGAACACAAAAAAACTAATTCCCCTATAATTCCTACAGTTCCCCTTATCCCCCTTACCCTTATTTAAGGATACTATTACTGCTCTCCTCCAATCGTTTGGAACTATACCTTCCATAAACGCTTTGTTACACAACTTCCAAATCCACTCACATCATTATTTCTCGCCTCCGTTCTTGACCATTTCCCCAGTAATTTCATCTATTCACCTGCAGATTTACCAATTCTTCAACTTTCTCACATCTACCCATTACCTCTCCTTACTAATGACCTCATCCTCAAAAATACCTATTCCTTCTTGCACCATCAAACGGAAGTTATTTGGAGAGTTACATGAGAAAAGTAATGAGTCCGTTACTTCGTTACTCAAAAAAACTAATTCCGTTAGTAATGGAGTAACGGATCGTGCCCAACTCTCTCTCTCTCTCTCTTCTTCTCTCTCTCTCTATATATTATTATATAATATATATCTAATATATTATATATCTCTATATTATATTATATATATATATATATATATATATAATATATATATATATATATATATAACTTATATAT
>JABUQX010097796.1:0-13566 GCA_015478945.1 Trachelipus rathkii | reverse complement strand
CGAAACATCTAAATTCCTCCATTCCTTTCTCTACTTTCACGTCCACACCGCCAAATTCATCGCATATGCAATGATGTCCTCTCCTCCATTTCCCCTACCCTCCTCTTTAAACCTCCTCAATGTAACTTTAGCAATATAAGCCCTATGAACAATAAGGGTGGACAATACGGCACTTCCCAGTATGTTCACCCCCCTTCCGCCCACCTCAAACCACTTTTCATTTTTCATACCCTGGTTTTCTCACATTTGCACTTTGCCTACTTTGTAGATACTCTTCGAGCTGCATCACAATCCTCTCCCACTCCATAATTCTCTTCTAAACACCCTCCATAATCCGATTCCTTAGGTTACCGAGTGCAAACGCCTTAATCCATTAAACACTACATAAATCATGCCTGTTTGTGATTCGTAAATCTTCTCTCCAATCTTTCTCAAGGTGAACATAAGGTCTGTCGTACTCCTAACCTTCCTGTACCCATGTTGTTCCCTCTCCCTAGTTTGTGGTTCGATAATCCTACTCTCAGTTCTTTTCTCTCATAACACTCTTTCATGATATTTTTATGCGCATATGTTGTTTCCTAACGATCTGGTAATTTTTTTTCACTCTGATTTTTTTTTTTTTTGGCTGTTTATATATCGGAATAATAATAGTTTTTCCCCAGCTCTCTGGACCTCTTTTCCTCTCCAACACTCATTTAGTTAACTCCAAAACCTCTCTCCTCTCAATCACCTCCGTCCGCCTTCTCTCCACACCCCATCTAAACTCCACTGCATGCTCTCTCCATTCTTCCGCGTCGCGAGCTTTATCTTTTCATTTTTTCTTTTATGGCTTTCTTCTAGTTCTCTCTTAGTAATCTTCCTCCTTCCGCATCCGTGGAATCATCACTCCCTCGTCCAACACCCCTCCTCCTTGCAATCTCCCTCCTCTCTCACCCTCCGGTTCCTCCCTCCCCCTCTTCTCCTTCCTCCTCCTCCTCCTTTCCTCCTCCTCCTCCTCTCCTCTCCCCTCCTCCTCCTCCCCTCCTCTCCTTCATTTAGGCACAGCTCATCAAATATTCCGCCATCTCTATATTTATTTCCTCTGGTTAATCTTACCTAGTTGGCGTTCCTCGTATTCTAATAGATTACTTTGCTCCTTTCTTCTGTGTTCTGTATGTTCTTGCCAAATGGAATATCTTCGGGTTCTTGATTTAATTCTTTCAATCTTCTGCTAGCTCCCCTGCCATCTTCCTGGCTGCCTCTTTCTTTGCACTTCTTTTCACCTATTTCTAGCCACTACATATTCTTGCCTTGATTGAACCGATTCTCCTTTTTAACCATCTTCTCATTTTTGTGGCTTTTATCTTCACCGCCTCCTCCACACCTCGTTCCACCAGGACTTGTGTCTCTTCTTTGTACCTCCCACCATATCTGTATTCCCAGCTCCTCCCAGCCCCCGCTGCCTCCATTATCTTCTTGTAGTTCTGTAAAAAATCTCTTCTCTATCTAGCTGGCCTATTTTCTCTTCTACCCTATCAATTATTGCATCTTTTTACTTCGCCAGGGGACTCCACCTTTTACTCTCTCTTGCTAAGGTATTATTCTTTGGCTGCTCTCAATTCTCGTAAAGTCACACTCCTACCAGACATGTCGTGGGTTCTGAATGCAGTATCAAGTTTCAAAAAAGTTGTAAGGACAGTGGTTGTAGGGCCTCTGATTTTTTTTTTAACCTGAGCTTTTAAAAGAACATTTTCTCCCCGACCTGAATGAGAGTGAGTGTGGCCTATACTGGGAAACTCGCGATCTACGAGAGCGGCGCGGCGAGTCTCCCCAATACCGCATTTCTGATCAAACTTTCCCGTGTTGCTGTTCCATCTGCTACCTGGTGCATCTATGTTGATTGCTCTGTGGTCAAAGTATTGTATTCCTGATTTAAAAACCCCTGCCTCACACAGAAGGTCCAATTAGTCTTTCACCCTGCTATATTTCGTTTCCTCCTCTCAAAAACATCCTATCCCTTCTTCCGCTTCCTCCTTCTTCTGCTTCCAACCCTTGCATTAAAATCGCTAATCAGCACCACATATGCTATTTTCTTCACCTCCCAACCCTACCCATCTTTCCATCAACTTCATAAACTCTTCCTTCTCCTCATTTGAATGCCCCTGTTGGGGTCTTTCCCCACACATCTGGTACTTCCTTCTCGTTAATTTTGAAACTGCACACCATAAGTCTTCTTCATTTATTCCTTCCGCTTTCAGTAATATGGGTGGGCTTATCCTAGGTCCTACTACGAATCCCACTCCAAGCTTCCTCCAAACCTTCCCACTCCACGTAACACAGACAGCCCCTCCAAATCTCTACCCTCCCTTTTGCCTCCCCTTACTCTCATTCCGCCATTCCCATCAGGTAATTTCCGGTGAGTGATTATTCATCCTGCCACCACCTCCTCTTCCTTGGCCGCCCACATCTTGACAAGGGTTTTGAAACACGCGCGCTTGATACATTTAAAATTTTTGGTGTCGTATTCGGATTCATAGTCCGTTTTCGTGCCTAGCTTTCGTGAGCCGGACAAATCTGTTCCGGTTCGGAGGCTGAGTCTAGGGGTATTGGCAAGCAGATCATGTTCGGGCAGTGACTTGCTTGGGCCTGTCCTGCCCCAACCAGAGCTTCGCTTGGCCGGAAGAAGGAAAAGAAAACCCCTCCTCGTCCTCTATATACTATATATAATATATATATATATATATATTATATTATAATATAATTATATGAATATATATATATAATATATAATATATATATATAAATATATATATATATATTATATATACTTATATATAATTATAGATATTAAATATAATATTTATAAGTGGCTGACTCCGTTAATACCGGAAAATTATATCGAAAGGGTATTCGCTCTATATAGTACAGGAAACAATATATCCCTGGTATATAAGTAATTAATATTTAAATATTATTTATAAAGAACAAAAAAAAAAAACAATACAAATAAAAATGGTATGAGGGGTTAAGATAATCCTCACTGACTCCTCTACTTGACTTTTTCTACCTTACTCTCTCTTCTCACGCTCTTCTGTAACTATTCTCTCACTCATACTACATCTCTCGGAAAAATCATTTTCTCACCGCGCTACCTATCCTCTTCGCACACTATTTTTAGAAATTCTCAATCATCATACCTATTTCTGTCCTTCTCCTCATCTCTTCTCATATTCTTCTCCTCTCTCACATCTCTGGTCATACCTCCCTCTCTCCTAGATATTTATCTCACATCTCACTCTTCACACTTCATTATCGCTCTCTTCTGCTCTTCTCCTGCTCTATGTCGTATCGGCACTCATCTACTCTATCCTCATACACCATTCACATCTCTCCTCTTCTACTCATCATATCTCACTTCTCTCTTCTCTTCTCCTCTCCAGATTCATATCCTCAGTATCCTTCCTCGCGTCTCCAATACTTATTCTTTTCGTCCTCCCTCTTTTTTCCTCAATATTCTTCTCCGACTCACTCTTTCTCTCGCCACTCTCTTCATCCTTACACCTCCAACAGCAACTAACCCAGCCACATACTCACTCCAGACAAACAAATCCAGTACGATGTCAAGTGCTTTTTTTAGCGGTCAAATTTTGTGTTATAAAAAAAAAGCATTTAATTTTTTTAAATTAATATATTTATTCGTCATTCACAAACTTAAATTTTATTAATAGGTGATAAAATTCTATTTCAAGTAGCGTTTATTATATAATATATGGTAAATTTATTATAATTATCAATATAATAAGTTTTAAGATATATAATTAATATTATAATAATAATAATTAATAATATAATTAATAATTAATTATATATATAATTAATTAAATATATATAAATTAAAATAATAATAATATATATTATATATTATAGATAGAGGTGAGAATCCATAATAATAACCACCATGGGCCCTCTTATAACTTTCATTATTGACCATAAGATAATAATAATTATATACCCTAACAAATTTCACATGTAAAATACTTCTTCCTTGGATCAAAAGGAGTTACCAATAAATAAAGTTATGCTAGTGACAGTTCTCCTTTTTATGTAAATACAAAATTTTAATTTCATATATTTTAATTCGTTAGCCTCTATCAAGTCTGTTACACTTATGTAAGGACTAACCTATCTAGTCGGCGCAACGGTGCTGCATTTTAGTGAAAGCCGAGCGCTTCAGCGAAACGGCCTACATATGCATCCTAATACTAGCAGCCTCCACTCATTAACCTATGGTTAATATAATATAATGTATGATATATTAATATTATTTTTATTAATAAACTCAATAAAATATATATCTAATGAAATATTAATTAATATTAACTAAAGTAGATTAAAATATAATATTTTGAATAATTAAATAAAATACTTCCTAATAATATATACCCAAGAATTGGCAATTTATAAAAGAATAATCATATATATTTTCATTAGTAATAATTATACTAATAATTAGTTTAAAATGTTCAGGGACTTGAGTAAGCTAAACCTATTCAATAATAAAATAACTATAAGATCCAGATGTGATATCATAGAAATAAAAAAGTTTATTGTATAGTCGCAATATGAGACAAATGTCAATGCATAAGTCATCACGATAACATTACTGTCTTATCGTGAGTCTCAAGCTCCCAGTTCTCCCCGATAGTGAGTGATGGAATATAATAATAATAATAAATAATATAGAAATATGATAATTATCCATGAGATGAGCTCTATTTAAAATAGGGTTAAAATAGTTATATATATATAATATTATATATATATATATATATCAGTGGACGTACCTTTAGTGAAGATTATAACTAGTAAGAAGTCTTCTATTATATTATTAAATATATATATATTATAAGTATATATATATATATATATTATTTATTAATATATATTAATTAAATATATATTATATATTATATAATTAATATATACTATATATATAAATATATAATATTATATAATATATATATATTAATAAAGTGTGTGTATGTTGATGTGTGTGTGTGGTGTGATGTAGTGTGTTGATGTGTGAGTTATATACTCATATATCACCTATATATATAATATGTGTGTGAGTGTGTTGAGTCAGTAGCTCAGTTAGCGTTTGTCAGTATGCGTAGCGTGCTCAGAGTGTGTGTTATATATTAATAATATAATATTTATAGATATATATATATATATAGTAATATTATATATATATATATATATATAATATATATATATATATATACGTGAGTGTGTGTGTGTGCGTTGTATTGAACTCCCATGATATTCAAAATATATATAGCGTTTGGAGCTACTTCCTTGAAGAAAAATTTAGTGTATAGAATAACGTTTTGATGGTTGTGTAGTGAGAGTGTAGTGGTTTATTGGATGTGTGATGTTGTATGTTATGTTGTATATTTTATAATTTCCTCTCTATTATTATTATTATGTAAATACCGTATCTTCAATTTATTATTGTAATATCATTTACATTGAAATATTTTGGATAATTAGTTAGTATAAATATATCTCATATAAATATACTATGAATATTATGATAATTATGTCGATATAATATGAGTCTGATATAAAATGATTGTTATAATACTTGTGCTAATTATATATATTATATTTATAAACATTTATGTTCTATATAATTATTGAGTGCGAGATTAAATTTTAATTAAATAATGCGAAATAAATACTATGACACGTATTTCGGTTTCATTTTTGTAATTATCATATTTATTTATATTTATATTAAATTTTATAATTAGGAAAAGCAGTCTGAAAGTAACCACCGTTTCAGATATTTCATGTAACAAATTTTTTTTTATTATTTTTTTAAGACGCTAAATTTAGCAGGAAAAAAGGATGAAAAGTTATAAATTTAGCTTATTTTTTTTAGCTTTTTCCTGCTAGATTTACCTTTGTTATTATTCTGTTTCTACGATATCATTAATTTTTGCTACTAAATTATATAGAAATCATTTCGGGACCCCGTCCCCTGCCTGCCATGCATTTGTAGCATAGCGAGACTATGACTAGGGTATTTTATTATAGTTTTTGAAAACCAAATTTATTGACCTCAACCAGTATTTTCACCCCAATCTTCATATTTTTGAATCTAGCAGGAAAAAACAAAAACTGCTAAATATAGCATTTTTAGCCTTTTCCTGTTGAATTTAGCTTTTTTTTAAAAAAAAAAATTTGTAAAAATCACTTATAATTCAATTAAATAAAACATATAAATCAAAAAAATTGAATTAAACTCATTTTAAACAAAGATACTAGTGAGAAGGTATAAAAGGAAGGCTCCTACATAATACTCCTATCAGAATATTAATATTTACATCATTTCCTACAAAACTGAAAAAAAAATATAAATACCAAAAATAACTGTGTCAGTGAAACTAACAAGGTCCAATTTTTAACTGTGTGCGGCTCATTTTAAACATTTCTGTAAGTCTTTTAAAGTCAGGTTCATGCAAAGACTTTGGATTAATAGGCGTAATATATATATATATATATATATTGCTGGACTGCTGGTACAATTTACAGGGCAAATCGCGGATGCGGATCTTAAAAGAGGATGAGGGTGCAGATCTTAATGTAGATGAGGATGCGAACATGCAAGATGTTTGCTTCCTACTCTCTTTGGAATCAACGTGTCACGAATCTATATCGTCTATATATATTACTAATATACTATATATATAGATATATATAATATACTATATATAACTATACTATATATATATATAAATAAATATATATATAATATATATTATAAATACACTTATATACATATTATACTATTATTATACTATATATATCATAAACACTTATAAGTGGTTTTTTTTATCTTTTATTTTTTCTTTAGTTTTAGTTTTCGTTATTTTTCAACAATTTCAGAGATATTTATTAAAAAACATGTCACTATACCAATAAATATCAGGTAAAACTACATTACTGTATATCCCAAGCATAAGTCTAGTCGCAATTAATCTAACAAGATTTCTACTGATCAATCCCTTTTAAATAGTTGAAATAAAGAAATCGAAATTTTCTTTTTTTCATTAAACTTTCACTACAAATGAAGTATATTTGACTAGAAGATTAATAACACCTTAATAAGCTCAAAACTAACTTATAATAATAATATAAAATTCTTCTATTTTGGTTATAAAATTTCTAACCTAATATTTTGAATGTTCTCATTATTTTTATCAGTGAGCAATAAAGGATAATATCAGGTAAATACTTACTTAATGTCTTCTGTAAAACACAATTTTCCCCATGTTATTTCAACATATTAGTAACTGCTCGCTTTCGTGACCATCTTCTATACTTATTACCTCTCTATCATCGCAGCCCCTCATCTCAAACCTAGACCAAGACCCAATTGAGAATAAATATCTGTCAGTTCATTACAAGGCAATGTACTGTATGCGCTGCCATTAAACTGCAAAACCTATCTGAACTTTTCTTATTGTCTTGGTATTCGTTCAAGGAAGTTCCAATTTAACCTACTTTCAGTTTTGGATGTGGATATCTCATACTGATCTTAGAATCTGAATTTGAATCCTCGGAAGATGTTTTAATCCTCTTCCGTGGCGACAGATACGCTCCACACTCAGGATCAGAGTCCTGACAGGAGGCCAGTGTGTCTAGTATAGGCACAATTGCCACATTCAATAAAACAAAATTACTGATTAATTTTTAGCGCATAAGTTTAACTCTACTTGCAATGTACAATAAACGTTACATTACAGGACTACAGCCATACGGTTTAACGTCGGGGCTGGACTGTTCTTAACGCAAGGTACATTTATAAACAAGCTTGGCAATTCGTGCTCAGCTATCAGTCCCCTATCCATGTCCCTAGCGCTATGATACCCGAATAATCTCAGTTTCACGAGCCTTGTAACACAAACAATACAAATACAAAACAAAAAACATTTCTATTCACCAGGTTTATTTTACTTAAAGATTTCTTTTTTTGAAAAAAAAAAAGCCCAGGTATAACCTCGCAGTAAAAGTTGTCCCTATAATATTCTGAAAAGAACAAAATATTTACGTTTTGGATAAATCGATGTTATTCTAAAATAAAAAAATATATTATGCTTAATTATGTATATATATAACTATATTACTTATATATATACAGGTTGTCTCAACAAAAATTTACTATTACTGATAGCTTTTTATTTTTTATCAAGCTGTCTAAACTACGTAAACAGAATGACAGGCAGATCACCCTTAGCTTTTAAGAGAGAAATTTTGTTCTTAAAATGCTATTGGACCCACCGGAAACGCCACGGAAGGGCAAAGACGGTTCAGAAGAGAGTTCGATAAACCGACACCAACGCACCGTAACCATTCCCGCATCAGAGGAAATCTGAGCCAGATGCGGAACGTTCACGAAACGTCAACAAAAAACTTCTGGTATACACGGAGCATTCACCAACCCTGCAAAGGAAGAGCAGTACAGGAAACCCTCATTCCGATCCCCACAGACATCTCTACGACAAACGGCTATGGAGACACACATCTCAAAAGATAGCGTTCATCGCATCTTGAAGCGTCTACGCTGGAACATCTCATATCAAGGACTACTCTATGCTCTCAATCGAAGACAATGCGGACCGGAGACTTATCAATTTCTTGAATGAAACCTCGGCTACAATGTGCAGAAGATCATGGTTTCCACACAAAATTGTCTGGAGCCATGAGGCCACCTTTAAATTAAATGGACTCAATTAATCGCATATAATTGCAGCCTACTTGGGTCCTGGTAAAATCCCCATGTTAAGACCTGGAACACCATTAAAGCACTACCAGGGTAACTGTGTCAAGCCTCAGTCTGGTGCTGGGATGTCCAGCACTGGCATCATAGGACGCCCCGGGCCTCGTTTTTTTTTAACAGAAGCGATCAACATCGGGGACAGGTACCTAACCTTGCCTGCAGGGAGTCGTCGGTCCCACACATGACGAGATGTTTGTAATATAACCCGCACTACTTTACTCTTCAGCAATGATGGTATCACCCTTCCCCACTCCACCATCGCTATGCAAAGCAGCTCACTCGAAGAGCATTTCCAAAACCACCATGGCATTGAGACGAAGAGATAAGTAGTATTGAACTAAACCCGCGCGATCCCAAGATCTCACGCCATGGAACTTCTTTTTATGGGAATACCTCAAACACAGATGGTTTATCGCTCAAAACCAGTAAACGATACAATGCATTTGAAATTGCGGAAATCGAAAGACAACTGTCGGCCGACATTCCCCACATGAAACTGTTTCCGTGTCCTGATTGCGAGACTCCATGGTTCGCGTTATCAGCTGCTGTCTCGACAATCGCGGTCATCATTCTTTGAACATTTGCGACATTGATTCTTTTAAATCAATGTCATGTTCTGTAAATTCAAGCCTTTAAAGTTTTAAACTTGTCACTATGTCCATAAATAAAGTTGTTAATCTCTTTCAAGGTGTTAGACATTATTGAGACCCACCCTGCTATTATGATAGGCTATATATACTACTACTATATATATATACATATATATATATATTAATTATATAATATATAATATACTATATACATTATATATATATATACTATTATATATACTATAGTGTATACCTTATATATATTAGTTCTGCAAAAGAAGCTTTATAATCTCTGTACTTGTCATATCTGTGCTTACTCATTTTTTCTTAATAAAAGTATAAAAGTCCACTATAAATTACACCGTACTATATTTTTTCTTAAATCTGCGCCGCGAGTTTTACCCAGTTCATATCAAAAAAAAAAACCAGCTCGGAGTGGGTAGTGGGCAGCTTCTTAGGACGGTGACGTATCCCAAGTGCAACCGTGCCAAGTTTCTAGGTTACAGATACTGAACTATAGGAAACTAACTTGCAAAACTTCAGAGTCTCAGATTATGGGTGATGACAATGTTCGAAGTTTAAATAATATGAATTAAATATCATCACTTTAATTCTTGTTCTACTTACTCATAGGCCTGCTTGTTATATGACAATTCAATAACATCCGTAACAAGAGCAACCATTTGTCTACCAAAAAAATATTCTTAGTTTGTTAAATTCCTATACCTTTTTCTCTTATCTTTATTTGGAAATAATACATATACCTGACAACTGCATATTATTACAAAAAATGACTTCAGTCATTTGGTCATTTTTCGTCTTTCCTCAAAAAAAAAAAAAAAAAAGAAAAAAAAAAACCCACTTGGCTGTTTTTTTGTCCAATCCTTTTTTTTCTTCCAAGCCTTAATAGTATATATAATATATATATATATATATATATAAAATATAATATATACATAATAGTATCATATATATATATATATTAATAGTATATATATACCCTACTTATATATATAAATGGGATTATTATATATATATAGATACTATACCGTACCTATATATATATATAGTAGCTATAATACATAGTAGGATAGTAATATAATAGTAAAGATATAACTATATATTATACTAATATCATATTATCATATATACTATATATATATATAGTAGGCGTACTGCACAATATATATATCATTATAGCTGAGTGGTAGTATCCCGTATACGCATTATATATATAGGGTCTCATATGGGAAGGAAAGAAACGTGAAAATTTATTCCCATCTTCTGTGCGCTCTCGAGAAAACGCGCAGAAAGCTTCAAACCACAATTACAGCCGTTGCGCGACAGCTTAATTAAGACCAAGAAAATCCTCTTGCTTACCGACTGTTTAATACCAACAAAACCCTCTTACCTGTTGACAGTTTAAGCCCAAGAAAACCCTCTTCTTTTTTGTTTGTTTAACAACAAGAAACCCCTCTTCTTGTTCACAGTTTAACAAGAAAACCTTCTTTCATGTTGATAGTTTAACACCAAGAAAACCCTCTTACTTGCTGACTGTTATTTAAATCAAACAAGTACACCCAAATTTAATTTTTGACTCTACCTCACTATATACAATCATAAATCGTTTATGATAATATAAACAACCGATTCTTGTACTAGAAACCCGGTTCAAAAAAACCCAATCAAAAAATCTCTATTCTCTTACTTCTTACTTTAAGCCCTTAACGTCTTCTGAACCTATTTTTAACCCTTTTATATTTGTACTCGTTTTATAGTAAAAATTTTAACATATTATGTCAATATTATTATTATTTATTTTAGATAGTTTGTTTTTTTTTTTTTTTTTTTTTTTAACATAACTTTAGTGTTTAATGTGATATATCTCATCACAGATATTGATCACCGTATTAGTTTTAACCACATTTCACACTACTACTATATATTACTATATACTACTATATATTATAAATACTATACTGATATATTATATTTATATATGCGAGAAACTATCATTTATATACACAAGGATATGTTTTGTTATATACCACATAGTATGGTGCCGAGACAGACTATAGATTATGCATCAGTGAAGTTCGCCGTTTCCTCATCTATACTACGCCATATCCAAAGCGACCCCCCAAACTTGAGACAAATATATATTCAATTAAAGAATAGTGATGAGAGAGAAGAGAGAGAAGAGAAGAGAGAGATGATGAAGTGGGTAGAGACGACGAGAGAGAGAAGCTGCAAAAGAGAGAGAGAGAGTACACAGCACTTGGAACCGTTCACATTAGACCCAAGACCTTTTAAATGGAGTAGGCAGACTTAACGTTTGCCAAGGTGTCTCGCCTCTTCATGATCTCTTGTAAGATGCTTACAATAACGTTTCACCCTCTTTCAACCATCCACCTTTAAAACTCTTCCTTATGAACAAAAACCTTTCTATCAGTGCACATAAGAGAGAGTCACTTATTTCCTACATTACCAATAGAAACCTGTATGTTCAAACTTCTGAGAATCAAAGAACTCTGTTTCCCAAGGTTGAATGTATCTATATAAGTTAGGAATAAGTTGATCTTCGTCATGGCTCATTCCAGAGCGGAAGTGAGTGATACCAACTCATCGAAGTTTAAATATCCCCATACTCTCTATCACCACTCGCCACTTCAAACTACCATACATATCATATAACATAACAACATATATTCTCTCACTCATACTCTCTCCCCCATCTTTACCACCTATCACCTATATCTCAACTCACACTCATTCCTCATCCTATCATACTATCTCACACTTGCTCATACTATCATACTGCACCATCTCACTTCTATTCTCCTTAATACACTACATCACCTACACATACCAGTGTATCGTGTGAGTCGTCCTATGTATCCACTCACTACTCATATACCGATCTTCGCATACTAACCCTATCTAGCTACTCCTCACCTACTACTCCACTATGGTAGCCTAATGTACAGTATTTCATTTATTAAGACATGTAGTGAACTAAAGTGGTCCGTCAGGGATCTCTAAAACACCTTAAAGCCTTTACGCAACATATATCTTCCCTTCGCTACTAATTGCACGCTACTATCCATGGGGTAAACAGAATCCCCAATACGACACTCGAAACCACTCATCATTGAACAATAAATATATAGAAAACTATAATATATCATATACTATATTATATTAATAAAATAGCTATTCTAATTTGAAGATTATTTTGTCATTTTACAGTTTTTTTTAAAAGATAACAATATAAAGGAAAAGTCTCATCACATAAATCTACACCCCACACACTTGCAGACCCTACACACACACACCACACACACCACACACACACACACGACACACACACACACACACCACACACCCACAACACACACCAACCCACACACCCCCACAATAATAGACATACAATAATAAATAACAACACTGGAAAAAATCACAGAGTACCACAAATAACTCGTCTACTATACCAAGTCTTTCAACGCTATCTACACTTCATGGGTGGTAATACAAACAAAAGCACAGACCAAAATTGTTTAACACCTGGCGGATCCCACAGGATCGTGTCTTCCTTGTTCATTCTACAGAAGGGGAAAAGAAAAAAAACTCCAAACCGCGGAGGCTGCCCGGTAAAATCCAGTCCCGAGGCCACCAGTAGCGAACTGCTTGAAAAATTTTCTTAAAATTACACTCAAATTACCTTCGCTTTAAACGTGAGGGGGAAAATTCCCTGTATGTCTTTTCCTATAATCTATACACTATTATAAAATGTCTAACCTTACCATTCATATATAAATCCTCCACTGACCTTGAAAACTTAAACATTCTAAACAAATTGTATTGTATTGAAAAAACAAATTTTACATTACCTAACAGAATTATTTGTAGTTTAGCGTTAAACACAAAACTTTACCGTTTGAAGTATAATATACACTAATATATAATTGCAAACATACTATATATAATTTATATTAATATGAATATACTAATATAAATACTATTAATAACTCAACATAATATTATATTATAAAGACACCACATCAAATACTACAGTTACTCCTCCGGTATTACTATATCTACCGAATATACACTAATCCACCTGCTATTATATAAAATCTCATCCCCATC
>JABUQX010097795.1:0-20290 GCA_015478945.1 Trachelipus rathkii | reverse complement strand
TATATAGTCTATATATACTATTGATCATATCTTACTATAACCTACTCATATAATTACTATATATATTATAATATAATTAATTATATTGAAATTATTCAGTACTATTTTTCTTCTTGATTCTTTTCGGACATCTTTTGTAACACATTTTTTCAATTTTCCCTAAAATTTTGGAGTTAAGTGGTGACCATAAACATGTCTAGCAATATTAAATAATTAATTTTATATTAAATGCGAATGGATAAATTTTAGATGGCTAAAATTTTTTTATATAATAAATATAGAGTATAATTTCCAAAAATTAAAGAGATAATTATATAGTAGGACTTAACTATATTCTATATTTCACCGAATTATGTCGTCAACAATTATTTAATGAGGAATTGCTAGCCTATTTGAGCGTCTTCGTGCCGACTTATGCTATACTATTACCTAACTTATATATCATATATATCATATTATATATATATATCATATATATATATATAATACTATTATATAAATATATTATATATATAATATATTAAATTATGTTCTAGGCTCCATATATATCTTCTGCACCGTCAGATATATTTTTACGATCTGTCTTCATCCCTTCTTATTACTAGGGTAGGTTAGGGAAGGTAGCCCTACACAATATTTTCTGGTGCAGTCTTTTTAATAAAATTAAATTAAATGGTAAACTTAATTAAATTATTAAAATTTTATATTGAAAAGTGAAAAAAAAAAAGAAACTAATTTATAAAAAAAAATTAAAAAAAAAAAAACAACTACTTTATAATTTTACGATTAATAATAATTACAAATAATTTAGGAAATTTTCTTCCTACCCTGTTCGTAAGATATGAAGTTTTCTATAACTATTGGCGTACCGTAAGAAATTTCATTTTTCCTACTATATTTTAATGTCTGCCCAGCTAAACATATACCGTGTCCTGCCAGACGTAAAAAGAAAACATCGTACACTTAATATATATATATAAATACTATATATATATATATAATATATATATATATACTATATATATATATATATATATATATTATATTATATATATATATATACACACTATACGTATATATATATATATATATATACTATATATATATATATTATACGACGAAGGTTCTCTTACGCTATCAAAGCCATAGCAGCAGCAGTTTTTAGCTTGAAGTCCTTTGCTTTGGTTATTAAAATATTAATTTTATTGTTTATTACTTACAAGTGATATTTATCTTTATATAATTAAATAATGTTAAAATAGGCAATGGAAGTAATTAGATTTTTTTTATTGAAAAAAGCTTTTAGAAAGTTATCTAAGGAACAAAAAAACTTAATTTTAAAAATATGGAAGGCCTACGTTTCTTTATTAATAACAGATAAAGTCAATGTCAAGATCTCCTCTTGTTATATATTTATTATTATTATTATTATTATTATTATTTTATATTATTATTATTATTATATTATATTTTTATAACAATAATAATAATAATAATAATTAATAATAATAATAATAATAATAAATAATAATAGTAATATTATTATTATATATATATATATATATATATAAATATTTAGTATATATATATATAATATTATATAGTATATTATCATATATATATATATATATATATATATAATATAATATTAATATATATATATATTATATATATAGCTGCCAACAATTATAATCTTAAGGTACGCCACTGATGATAGTATTTATATAA
The DNA here is from genome assembly GCA_015478945.1 of Trachelipus rathkii. Classification (NCBI taxonomy): domain Eukaryota; kingdom Metazoa; phylum Arthropoda; class Malacostraca; order Isopoda; family Trachelipodidae; genus Trachelipus; species Trachelipus rathkii. The sequence goes on along the minus strand of JABUQX010097795.1, from coordinate 18,562 downwards.
TATATATATATATATATAATATAATTAATATATATATATATATTATATACTATATATATATATATATATAGTATATATATATTATATACTATAATATATAGATAATCTCAGAGGGGGGGCACCCCGCTCATTTAGGGTAGTCCGCTAGCGCACCTTCGCACCTCGAGAAAACGTAGTCCGCGCTCTAGCGCTCCTCCGCACCTATTTAGACCATCAAACCTCCGCTATTTCAAGTCCGCACGTCCGCCGATAATAATGCTGCGACTTTCACAAAAGTTTTAATATTAAATACTAATTAAGTATATATCCTTACAAAAAATTATTTAAATATTATATGAAAAATTGATATGAATAATAATAATAATAATAATATAATAATTAATTAATAATAAATGTAGTATTATTAGATTCTACTAGTTATTGTCATTGATTAGTTTTAAGATTATTTATCTATTATTATTTATTATTATATAATAAAAATAATAATAATGTAAATAATAATAATAATAATAATAATAATAATAATAATTAAATAATAATTAATAATAATATATATAATAATATTAATAAAAATATAATAATTAATAATTATTATTATTATTATTAGTCTATAAAATAATCTGATTTATTATTATTATTAGTATATTATATATTATTATTAATAATAATAATAATAGATAATAAAATAATATAATAATAATAATAATGATAATAATAATAATAATAATTAATAATAATAATAGCGTTATATATATATATATATATATATATGATATATATATATATATATATTAATATATAGCAATTCTTCATACATATACTATATATATATATATATATACTATATATATATATATATATATATATATAATATATATCTGATACCCACATGCGAGTAGATTTTTCATTTCCATCGCTCACCCGCACCTGGTGTATTTTGAAAGTGTTTGTTTGTGCTTCTGGTCACGGCTGTTTTCTTGTTGAGAAATTCATCTCTATCCGAATCAAGGGATATTTTAAATTGTTTTCTTGTTTTCTTGTTTTCTTGTTTCTTTGTTTTCTTTTCGTAATTTTTTCAAATCGATCTGTTCACTTTAATTAAAATTCACATAATATTAAAAAGAAGAAAAAAAATAATTTGAATTTGAAATATATTCATTGGCAAAAGTTCAGATTTGTGAGGAGGCAAGCTAGGAGGAACAAAATCGAACGGAAAAATTGCAACAAGGATAACAAAATGAATAAGATAATTAATGAAGATGCAGAAGAAAAAGTGCGTAAAGAAAGAGGAGAAAAAAAAGAAAAACAACAATATTCTATATATAACATTTTTTTTTCTTTTTACCTTTAGCGTAGAATGAAAAGTTTTTTAATTTAGTCTTAAACCTTTCCTTGTATTTTTTTTTCTTTCACATACACACGCCCACCCCCACCCACCCACCCCACCCTCTCTCTCTCTCTCTCTCTCTCTCTCTCTCTCTCTCTCTCTCTCTCTCTCTCTCTCTCTCTCTCTCTCTCCTCTCTCTCTCTCTCTCTCTCTCATATTTTTTCCTCGCCTCCCTCTGTACTTAATAAAATTTTTCCTTTACGAAAACAAAACTTTTCATAATTTCATCTAAAATTAATAGACAAAGTTATGAAAGAAGGAATATATAAATTGAAAGCGAACGAAAGGGAAAGAGAGAGAAAGAAAACAGAAAAGAAAAAAATAAGAATTTAATAATACCTTGTCAAGTTGCAAAAGTTGCCAAAGTTACGACTTGTACTGCAGGAACAGGGAAGGACCATGCTCTACGATATATTTATTCATCCTGCCATCCGTTAGCTCTCATCTCTCTCTCCCTTCTCTCTCTCTCTCTCTATACATCTCATAGTCCTTTTCTCGTCCTTATTTTCACTCAAAATAACTCTAAACAAATTGAACCTTTAATTAGATAAACTTAATAATTAATTAATTATAAGTTATATATAATATATATATGATAATAATTACTATATAATATTACTGAAATTACAGTGTAATTAGTTAATTATATACTCTTATATATTTTCTAACCCCTTTCCACTCTATCCCTACTTCGCACATCTCAAAACACGCGGATGAATTAATATGTATTAATTCACTTTTAGAGTATAGATAGCGAATACCTATTTCATATATAATGATATACTAGTGAGCAGTTATACACATTATATATATATATAATATATATATATAATATTACTTTATAACTATAGGTATATATAATTGAAGATATAAAATCTTATACGCTTGCGTAATAGTATAAAGCCCTATAATATATATATATATATATATATAATATATATATATATAATATAAGCCCACATTAGATACTAATTAAAAATATTTATTTGTATTATGTATGATTGTAATATATACTGTATACCCTCCACCTAAAGAATCACCCTATATATATAGCCAACTGGGTCAAAGTTATATAAAATTATAGTATTAATTATATTTATTTATTTATTATGCATTTATTTTTTTGCTACCAAAAAAAAAATATATAGTAATTTGCCTCAATTTAGAGCTTTTTTAAATTGTGCGAATCTTCTGGGTAATTATCGAAAGACAATTCTAAGACAAGAGACATTTGTGTTTTAGAAAATAAAACCGAAAAGCGCGCCGGTGTGATGTATTCTCTGCGAGCACCCAAATTTTATGTAAATATTAATATTATCTAAAATTTAGTGACCACATTGAGAATCACTCACTAAGCCCGATGAGCCACCAAAATATGTCGTAAATAAAATATTTAAAATATATTGAGTAACCTTCACAAAAATATAATATAGATATAATTATACCAGTAGCTCCCAAACGCTTCATATTATATTGACTAAACCATGCTATATTGGTAAAGTTTTTTAGTATTAATGAAACTAGATAGCTAAGTTCCAAAATAAATAAATCTTGAAAGAAAATAATGATTATTGTACAGAGGTGTTGCGATAATAGGGCGGATCCAAACTTATAAGATCAATATTCTTTTCACCATTACAAGAGTTTTTCTTAAATAAATCTTTATCATCCTTGTATATATGTGTATTCTCTCAATTTAAGTAACTTAGATATAATTCATATAGAAAGGTCGCAAGATGATGATGTGAATATTAGTATAATAAAGATATATATTCCATATTAGACCCGTGTGGTTATTATTACACACATTATATCTATCTATCTTTATTACTATATATAAACTATTATTATATCTATTTAAATTTATTATTATTATTATTATTATTATTAATATAAATTATTATAAATATGTAATTATTGATTATATATTAAAGTCTATTTGAGTGAGTGTAAAATCGAATATGCTATTATCAACATATATAATGGTTAAAAACTATTAATTATATTAGTTTCATTATAAATATCATTATAGTAATTATATACTTTTGATCGAGAAGAATTACCCCCATATTATTAGAGACGATCTTTATTATTAGAAATAAAAAATTAAATATAATAATAATATGTATAGTAATAATATTAATTAGTGATTATTACGGATCATCAGTAATTATTTATTCTGATAATTAATATCGATATTACTTATATCGAATATATTATACATTATTTTTTTTATTATATAATATCTATATGTTTATATTGATTATTTTATACTTAGTATTTTTATTATTATTATTATTATTATTATTATTATACTATTATATCAATTAATATAAACTATATTCTTGTACCGATATTAGTATCGATACTACTTGAGAATCGATTTTTAGTAATCTACGATGTCATAGTCTGAACTTAATCACTTCCAATTTCATTATATTAAAATAATAATAATCCCCAAATTAATTAATTTATTATAATTAATATATATGTCAATTCGTATTCACAGGCCAACCCCCTTAGTTGATGAGTAATATACTAATAAAATGACTATATTCTTGTACCGATATTAGTATCGATACTATTAGAATCATTTTTAGTAATTATTAAATTAAGTATGATAATCACCTCTTATTTATATATAGATTATGAATTATTTATAGAGTAGGTTATGATTATTAGTCCATGATTACTTCCCTTAAGTTTGGTAAAACTTTCATAGAGGTCATAGAATATCCCCAAAAATCTCACTATTAATATTAGTATAAAATTATGAGGCTTTTAGTAGATTTTAAAGTGAGTATATATTTATTTTATTAATATTATATATTAATTTTTAAATAATAATTAATTATTTCTCTATATTCCTTTTAGATTTCTAGGATTAGTTATATTTATATAATTATAATACTTCTTTAATATGTTTATTGTGTTGAGATATAAATATCCAGTGTTCCTATTCCTATTATCCTACTGTATTAAACATACCATTTAATATTATCTTATAAATACGAAAAATAGTTGATCGTTATTAACGCTCAGATAATTAATAGTATGGCTTGATTAGTGAATTAATCACTGAGGCAGATTAAATTTATTTAGATATTACAAGACAATTTTATTTTTACCTGTACCTTATTTATGTAAATTGAACGTATTGTGTGATCACATACACAGATGAATTCCGCAAAAAGTTTAAATTGGCTCAGAGAAATACCGCAAATACAAAGAAACAATATTACATAAATATAAAATCAATCTAAGAAGTATACATACAAATAATAGACTGGTTGTTATGTGACCAGGCACAAAAAACAAAAAAGAAAAGAGAAAAGATATAGCAGGAGAGGTAAGAAAAAAGTAAAAAGAGGACAGCTTATATACACTGTTTATAGCGGTGATACTTTAACGTTGCAGAAAGGTCCTTTCCGGTAGCCAACTATTCATACCACATAGCTAGCGAGAACATAAAAACTAAACACAAGGAAACCAATATTCACCTCAAACCCCTATGAGCACACACTTAATCATATAGCACATTTACCTAATAGATGAAGAACTTTACAGTAACTTTATTTAAGACAAAAACGCTTATAGTAAATTTGTACAAAAGATAATATCCTCAAATTGATCCCCCCCTATTTAACCCAAGAAAATAGTATAACCAAACGGGAAGAGTATGTGATGCACCTAAAAGCCCTAAGGTAAAATGAAGTTATATATATATATATATATATATATATATTATATAAATATATAATATATAATATAAGAAGTATATATATTTATAGAGAGTATATATATATATATATATATAAGTGTGTGTGAGTGTGTGTATGTTTCTGTGTATGTGTATTTAATTATATTCGTTAAAAGTTAAAAGAAACCGATGATAGAGTTTAAAAGAGAGTTTAGATCTTTTTCCCCGCAAGCTTCATGACAAAAGTTCTCTCTCAAATTTCTTTCTTCCATTTTTGCCGATTAGGGATGATTATATGAGGGTGACGAAATCCCCGAGAGCGTGGGGTCCCAGGAGTGGCGAGTCCCTGCCATGTAGTGGGGAATCCTTGGGAATATGGAGTTCCAGGGAGTGGGGAATCCTCGCCAGTTTGGGAATTCCCGGGAATTAACTTCTTTGATATTGAAGGAATAAATAGTTCACGGGGATAGGGTATCCCCACCACACATCTCTCTCTCTCTCTCTCCCCTACCATTCCGCTCACACATATGCATACATTCCTACACCCACCCACCTATATCTCACTCTCTCCCACACATTCTCCGATATTTATAATATATATATATATATATATATATATATTATATATATATATTAATATATATATATATATATATATATATATATATATATATAATATATACTATATATAATATATATGGCGTAGGATTAATATAGGGTTTAAGGAATTTAAGACGCTTTTCTCTGAAGTTTTTGTTAATATATATATTATATATAGTATATATTATTATATAATATATAATATATTATAATATATATATATATATATTATTTAATAATATTATAATATATATATATATATATAGATACTATTATACTAATAAACAAGTACTATGGAATAATAATACAGAAAAGAAAACAGATAATTAGCAAAAGAACTCCAGGAAAAGATTGTGGGTGATAAGAAGTATGTATCACAAAACGAAAAAATTATTCATGCAGCATGTATTATTAATAAAAAATTAGAGAGAGAGAGAAGAGAGAGATTATTTTCAACACGATTGTTCTTTACTCTTAGGCGTTGTCAAAAAACTCGCCACACAAAACATCCCTTCAATCAAAACAAAAGGATGTCATCCTTTCTGGAAATTAACTGGTTGGCGTAAACGTATCTGTTAACGAACTCGGAATCATGTTGGGATGTAAGGGTTCGATTCCTTGAGAGGGAAAATTCTTCTAGAGTTAAAGAAGTTTTTCTCCTCGTATTTAATAGCATAAAGGCCGTGAGGAGATAAGCTTTAAAATAATATAATAATAATAATTAATTAATAGTAAATAATAATAATGAATAATAATAAATAATAATAATAATAATAATAATAATAATAATAATAATAATAATAGATGAAAGAAGATTTAAACTTCTTATGATTGTTTATAAAAATAATAATAATAATAATAATAATAATAATAATAATAATAATAATAAATAATAATAAATAATAAGGTTGGTGCCTAATTAGTAAATCCAGATTTAAGTAATCGCCATCCGGTTAGTTCAAAGAAACTTAGGCCTAATCTGTACGACGGTTTAAAACGCTGCGTTTTCTGACGCCGCGCTAACGCCAGTTGAGTAGGTCAAAAGCGCCGCGTTTTAAACGTCTTTATAGAAGAGACCTAAACATTGTTTTCTCAAAATATTTTCCTATATATCGACGCTTTCTTAATAAGTGGGGAAGACATCTTGAGCGATATATATATATTATATATATATATATATATATATATATATATAGATATATATATATATATATATATATATATATATATATATATATATATACTATAATATATATATATATATTATATGATATATATAATATATAATATAACACGTGGGGTGCAGAACCCCCCCCCCCCCCCCAATTCTCACTAATGTTATATTATTTATAAATATATATATATATATATATATAATATATATTATATATATATATTATATATAGATATAATATATATATATATATATATATATTATGTGTGGTGTGTGTGTGTTGTATTGTATGTATGTATAGTACGCGTTGCTGGGTGGTAAACGCGAAGGAGTGCGCATGAAGCGGCCCCCCCTTTTTTTCTGGCTTCATTTTCTCGATCACCATTATCTGTCTCAATAATCAAAGCAATTTATGAATTTATGTTTTTTTTTAATGTATTTTTAATTGAGATCGATTAATTAACTCAATTAATGATAAAATCTTATTTCAAGCCAATTATTATTAAAACGTAAAAAAAAAAAAAAGTCAGTGTGGATGTGTGCGTGGTTTAATCGCGTTTACATGGGTTTAGTAAGTGTTATAGATACTAATAATATATATATATATATATATACTATATATATATATATATATATATATATACAATATATATATATATATATATATATATATATATATATATATATATATATATTATATATATATATATATAATTATATAGTTATAAAATTATATATGAGAATCCACCATTCACAGCAGGGCTGCGGAGCCGGCCAATTTTTTTACGGCTCCGACTCCGGCTCCGGCTCCGGCTCCGACCCCTAGTTATAATTCCTTTTCCATTTACAGTTATGAAATCATTAAGCTGTTTACAAGAATTTTGAAGGTATGATGGAATTAAATTGTTGTTATGACATCTTTATTAGCTTAGAATTAAATTATTGGAAAATATTTATATTAAATAAGATTTTTAAAGAAGCAAAAAAAGAAACAATTCACTTTGTTCTTAGAATTTGATATAAATTCCTCTATTGAATGATAACTCTGCCTGTACATTTACAAATATGAATCTTTAGATAATTTTTTTTTCAAAAAAGCATATTAAGTTATATTTTAGTTTCATCCTAAAGTTTAAAATAATTCCTCATTGAACTATGAGCTGCCTAACCCATATGTAACACATAATTTTATTCCCAAAAACAGATTGTTTTTATTTAAATATATATATATATATACTATAAATATATAGATATCATATATATAATATATAAATATATATATATATATATATATATAATATATATAATATATAATATATATATATATATACTATATTATATATATAATTCCACTTTCTTTCCTAAAAATTTTAAATTAAATAACAACTTAGTAGTTATATGTAATATTAATGTTATTTCAAAAACAATTGTTTCTTAAAAATAAAACTTCATAATAAAATCCTCCTTTAACGATATCCTTAGATCCGATTAATTCATTTTAATTAAAGCAGAAAATAAGCTTCTCAACATTCACTTGAATAGGAGGCACAGCTGTAATTGTGCAAGCCGGGCATCTTTGCAAAATTTAGGATAGCAATTGATCCTCTTTAACTTTGTTAACTTTGCCTGTTAACTTTGATTCCGGTCGATTTTCATTATTCCATCTAATGCCTTAGTGGAATTTCTACCTGTTTATTTTCTTAGCAGGATTTTTAGGTGACTGTCTATTTACGGATGAATTTTCTTTTTAATCTTTTCAATACCGCTTTTCTGCATGCTCCAATTTTTCCCATTATCTGTCAAAAGTTGACTTCTTCATCTTCAATCTGACCAAAGAACTACACAAAGGAGGATTCCTGAAAACTGCTGAACTATCTGACTTCGACCACGCCATTTCTGTTCGATAATGGTAATTAATTTAAGTCCGAGTCACAAAGAGGCACTCTAGGCTTTAAATATCAGTTCTTTCAGTTTCTGAGTTAAGAATTACTGAACAAAGATGGCCGACAAAGTATTTATTATTCAGTTACTATTGCCCCTACTTTTCATGGAATTTTTTGTTATTTGCTAAAATCCCTTCTCTATAAAAATTTTCCTGCAGTCAAGTCTTTTAATTGAATATTATCTGTTGTAAAGTATGGGTGTTTTAATAATTCTGAGGGTTCTTCGATTTGTTCCTTACTGACTTGTACCGGAGGAAATTCGGGAAGTACCCGGCAGCCATCATACTACTAATTAATCTTTTAGTTGCAGAAGCCTTTTAGAGCATAAAGACATGCTACTTCCCCACTTGCTTTTCTTGACCTTAGATGCCAATTTTCCAAGCTGACTCTTTAGAACTTCCATTAATTTTGGGGTACGTGCTGCTTTTGCTATTTGTCTCGCCTTGCTTATAAGATTTGCTGTATGAGTATTGTGGAGACCATCACGCACTTCTAACTGCTAAAGTAGAACTCCACATCTCATGTGTGCAATGTTAACGTCATCGGAAAATATCGTTTTCATAGTTTTTATCAAACTTCATTCTGAAAACAAACCATTTACTTCTTGTTTTAGACATTCAATAAAATCAGTATCACATTTACCAACTTCCCCTTTTCCTCATCCTCCTCGTCCTTCATTTAATTTTTCAATTCGTACTGATCATGTTTGATGCGTTAACCGTAACTAAGCTAATTACTTGCCTCTTGTTATTTCAAATTCTTTTAATACGTCAGCTAAACAAATTCTGGATATAGTCGCTGAAGGTTGCGATTTGGTATCTTTTTACTGCTAACTGTTTTATAAATATTTGAAAATTTATAAAGAACTCTGGAACCGATGAGGTCTGGAATACAGACCGAAAGCTATTCTAAAAAGCAGTTTCGTAGGTATTTCTTTAATTAATAACATTACCTATAAATATGGTGTCCTTAAAAATTTTTAAATTATGAAAAAAAAAATTTTTTAACTGAAACTCAATCTTTTGCGTAAAAGTGTGCAATAAAACCTTCCAAAAAAAATTATGTAAATTTTTGAACCTCCAAATCTGTCCAATTGAAAAATAATATTCTTACAACTTCTCAGGGTGGAAATAAAAAACTTAATACTTTATATATATATATATAGACTATCATATAAAAAAATAAAAAAGGATATATATATACCTAATAAAATATATATATATACAATACTAATATATATATATATACTATATACTATAGATATATAATATATATATATAGTAAGTGTTTAAATAAATTCCGCTATTTGATAAAAATTTATAAAGTTTATTTTATAGATGAACTAACTGTTTGTTTGTTTATGATGTTGTTATTATCTTTTAGGTATTTACTGCAATTTTATGTATTTATTTATTTGTCTATCTATTTCATGCGGAAGATTCAAGCATTTGGAGCCAGATAGTACTACAGGTAAGTAGGTAAGTAGTAAGTAGTAAGTAGTAGTAGTAGTAGCACTTATTTTACTTTTAAATTATATTAAAAAATATTATTTTTTTAAACGGATTTTTTTTCTCACTAGTTTTAAAGTGCGGCATGAAATATGATGGCGAGATTGAAATATCTTTATACAAAAATAAAACGTATTGGAGGAGTTGACGATTCACGGGTGCTGCGTCTGTTTGGGTTCACATTGCGTAAGCTCATCTTTGGTGCGCTTTATATAATTCAGTATATTCTCGATTTTGTGCGGTCATTTAAAACTAATACTATAACACGGTATAATAAATAATAAAACTAATATAATATATAAATAATATATAGAATTTACTAATTCCGGAATACAATATATAACAAACATAATCTATATATATATATATATATATATACTATATATATATATATATATAATATAATATCATTATATATATATATATACGGTAGTAGAACCACTATAATATATATATATACTATATAATAGAGATATATATATAAAAATACATACATAACTATCAAATATAATATATAATATAATTAACTATATATATATATACTATACACTATATAATATATATATTAATATATTATATATATGTTGCGGTATGAAAAAGATGAACAGGTGGTGCACTGGTGCGCTCGACACACTAGACGTGCAGTGCCCGGTGCAAGAAATGCCTGTGTTTCATCCAACTCTAAACCGTAAATGATATAAGAAAAACACTCTAAATAATTAACACTCTTTTAATCGGGGAACACGACCCAAACTCTGCAAGAGTACAGGGAAACCCACAGATCTAGAGCGGGAAAAAACCGAAATAGAGCGTATTCGGCCACAGTGTTTGACAACGGAAAATTCAGCTGAATTTTCCGCTTCTTGTGCGCGGAATACGCGCGGATTTTTTTTACAGTGTACCCCTGGCCCAGGCCCGCAAAACACAATACCCCCCCCCCCCCACATTAAAAATCCCCGCCATCCACTCCTATTTTGCACCTTTCTCTCTCGAGCCTTTCCAAACATCACATATTTTCCTCAACACTGCTCTCGACTAACTCAAGCCACTTTTTACTCCCTGGTCCCTCCCAGGCGAGTACGATTACCAAGAACACTCACCACCTCATACACCCTTAACCAACCGCTATCATCCATTCCTTCCATAATGACCAAACCATCTATACTATCACCACAACACTCACCACTACATACACCCTCTATAACCCAAACGACTATCAACCATCCTTCCATATGACCAAACCATCTTTCTATACCAGAACACTCAACACACTATACACCCTTCTTAACCAACCGACTAATCCATCCATCCTTTCCATATGACCAAACCATCTATTTATACCAGAACACCATCCAACTTTATACACCTCTTAACCAACCGACTATCAATATACCCACTCCTTTCCCATATTGTCTCCCAGCCGGTCGATTACCAGAACACTCACCACTATACATCCTCTTAACCAACCGGACTACAACATCCATCCTTCGAATGGACCAACCATCTTTATACACTCTTATTATACTATTTTGTTCAATACATAATACTAAACAGTAACATTCCCTCCATTTACAATCAATTTTTCTCACTCCTAGCACGCCCCTAAGATTATCGAGTTCTGAACAGATTGCACCTGTAGATCTATTACCGCTTCATCCACACCCATAGTTCAACTACTACTCACACTCCACATTAAGCACCTGCTAACAACGCATACCCTCATGTGAACCATACCCCATTTCACATGGGGAACTTAGCTTATTTGCAATTCACCAAAGGGACAACTTTAATCTGGCATCAGCCAACCTCTTCCACTACCATCACAACATCTTATCCTAACTACACTCTGCATCATCCGATTATCCCATCTCTCATCCAACAGATAGCCTAAATATTTAAACTTCAATACTTGTTCCAGTTGATTACCATCCAACATGAATTTCGCACCCCAAGGCATTACTTACATACCACCCACCCTACCATACACCTCTTCCTCTTAATCTACATCTACTTAAAACCTCTCACATTTAAACAACAACAATAATCACCAAAACACCCATCCTAACCACATTTCTCAAAAACTCTCTTCAGATCTCGGCCAAACATAAAAATTTCATTCGGCCTACAAAAAACAGGCTTATCCTTTTACCACCATTTACCCTCCAATTTCTTTCTATCACACCCATCCAGTTATTCAAACGATAAAATAAACCATGGATGATATAACACATTCCTTCCTCACTCCACTATTAATATTAAACCACTTCACTTTCCACTCCAATTTATCCTAACACGCCTCACTAATCGAGTATACCATACTTTTGATTTCATTGGAAAAACCCCCCACCAAACACCATGTATCACTAACACCTGCCACAGAGCTATCCTATTAATCCGCGTGTTATACGCCTTGTTGCGAGTGGATTTACACCTAAAATACAATTATTAGTTCTTCTCTCTTCAGTTTTCTAAGTCATTTGTATTCAATGTGAAGAATTTGCATCTTACACATCCTTTACCAACTTCTTTTATCCCCATTTATTTTGAAGTACTTTTAAAATATGTAAGAAATAGCTTGAGTCTTAGAATATGGGAATATTAGCTCTCATGAATATATTGTGATTTTGTGTTCTTTTTTTTTTACCAAGATAAATAAGCTTATGTAATGCAAAAATATTAATTAAATCCTGATAACTCTGTTAAATCTTAAGGCGCATGTTCTTCACATATTTGATGCTAAAAAGAAATCCAGAATGTTGGAAATTGAAGAAAATTAACATTTATTTTTCGTTGCAGTTGTGTAAATAGCTCTATTCTTTATACGACTACATATATACATATCATAATATATATACTCATAATAAAATATATATAATATATATAAAGATATATAATTATAATTATAAATATATAACTATAACTATATACTATATATATATATATTATATATATATATATCACCTGCAGATGGTAATCTAGAGATTACCAACTAGATTGATCTGAGTGTTAGAACCACTAATTATTTAGCTTTCTATTTTTCTATAATTCATACAATACTACTATATATATAATAACCTATATAATATATATATAACAGCATATATATATTATATATATATACCTACTATATTTCTGGTCTGAGCAATATAATATAACTTATTTAAATAAAATCCATAATAAATAATATATAATACATACATATCACCTATAGATTCTAGTGAAAATCTTTGAAACGTTGATTCAAGCACCTCCCATTTCGCTATTAAAGGCATATAACTGCAAAACTCAGCTGCGGATTCATTAGTAATGGCCAAGGCACACCTTGCTATAAACCGTATCCATTCAATTTAACCGGATTCAAAACAGAGAATATACTTAAACAAATCGTTTGATTAAAACATCCACAACACGAGCTCAAGATTATTCAGAATGATGCTCTAAGGACCGTGTGTAATGCGTAAGGAAAAAATACCTGTTAAATACGTCGAGCGCCCAGAAACAGAGAGGATGTAAGGATAAAAGATTTTAAAATTGGAAATAATACATGTAAATGATGAGAGAGTTACATGTAAGTAAGTTGTAGTGAGAGAGCGGAAGATTACATAGCAAGCAGGGATGGCCAATTTTGGATCGATTTTTTTGATTTTATTTACAAAACATCAAATTTGTGATTTTTTTTATTTTTCTTATCGTATTTTCGACTATTTTCAGAAACTTCATCACATGATACAGCGCGATATATAATTCTTGCTAACTTAAGCAACAAATATTATATTTCACGTGACGATACGAATCCAAAAAAATCAAAAATAATCAAAAAAATCAAAAAATCACAAATTGATTTTTTTTAAAAAAATACAAAAAATCGCCAAACAAAATTGCATCCCTGCATGCGCAAGTAAGTGTAGTGAGAGAGAGATACATGCAAGTAAGTGTAGTGAGAGAGAGATACATGCAAGTAAGTGTAGTGAGAGAGAGATACATGCAAGTAAGTGTAGTGAGAGAGAGATACATGCAAGTAAGTGTAGTGAGAGAGAGATACATGCAAGTAAGTGTAGTGAGAGAGAGATACATGCAAGTAAGTGTAGTGAGAGAGAGATACATGCAAGTAAGTGTAGTGAGAGAGAGATACATGCAAGTAAGTGTAGTGAGAGAGAGAGTACATGCAAGTAAGGTAGTGAGAGGAGACATCATTCATTGAACTATTTGAACCGCAGAGAGATATAATCGCTTGTTGCGCTTCGCGTAAAGTTGTATCTCAGGGCACTTGGCCGTACAGTACACCTACCCGATGCGGCCCGGCCCGGCCCGACCCGGCCCACAATTTATCCGTTCCATGATGCGGTGTCTGTGATGCCCAGGACCTCATAACGGTGCGGTGCTTTGCTCCGAACCATTTCCTCCACCATAAGCTGCAGAACCCTAGTTTGTAGTTTTCAATAGTAGGTGCGGAGATCCTGTCACTTTTACAACTCTCCGCGCTACGCGGCATTATTAGGCCTCATATATGTCTCCGGCAGGAGTTTTGCAGCTATGTCTACGTAAATAATTACTCTTTAATAAATAAAATTTAAATTTATTACTATTGGCAGAAAGATTGACAAAACAATAAACAATAAATTCTGCATATACAATCATTTATTTTCTGAAAAAAAAATGAAAAATAGTTTAAAAACTTATTTAAATTTCTCGTTCTTTGGGACTAGAACACAGGTCAAGAAAAACGTAAAGAAAAGCTAAAAGAAACTACAAACATTACCCTTTAATAACATTTAATAAATGTGTTAGAAAATAAAGATGAATGGCTTCGAAAGCGTAATAATATATATAATATATATATATATAGTATATTATATATATATATATATATACTATATATAATATTATAAATATTATATATATATTATAATTATATATAATATATATATATATATGATATAATAATATATATTACATGATAACCACCACTCACGGGCAGAGCCATTTTCAAGGAGAATGTAGAATAATAAACTAAAATACTGATGGGAAAACCCAGCCCATCCCAAGCTTAACTCAAATCTCTAAAGTGACCGCAGACGGAGGACTTAAAGAGAGGGAGATTAAATACAAGCCGGAAACACAGATGGGGCAAGAGAATTCGCAGAAGGGAGGTTGGTTGGAAAGGAGGAGGCACCAAAACGAACAAGCCTGCAGGGGGGCTCCTAATATTCATACAAAACTCATGAAAAAGCAATGCACCCCTTGTGCAATGTGGATGACAATTGTGGCGGAATGCGAGAGGTCAGCTTCTTCTAGCACCTGTTGTTGTAGTACCTATAGTAAAGAGATAGAGCATCAGCATCACGTCGCAGAGAGAGAGGGTCAAGAAAGTTTGAAAGTAGGGGACAGTTTATTAGTCTTTTAGCTTTAGCCTCAACCCTATCCAAAAGAAGGGCGAAACCGAAGGCCCCCATAAATGTGGGAATAGTTCTCTATACAATGTTGGATAAGACCCCTGTATAATTGGAGTGACTATTCAAAAGAAAAAAAAATCTCGCAACCTGAACAGATCTCCCAACCTTTTTACTGATGAGGCCACATCCTTAGCACACCATTGTGAATATGAGGTTTCCAAGATAGTTTATTGTTTATGTTCACACCAAGGAAAAAAATAATATCTCTAAGCTCCCTTTCATGGGTTTCCTCCTTGTCTTTGCTCGCTTATGAATATTTCTCTCAGATCGCTCCATATCGGCACTGGTTGATGGAGTGACCTCTTTTTTCCTTTCCTGTTAATGGTAGTTCTCCTCAATGTTCTGTTCTGTCTTCAACTTTATTCTTACTTTTCATTAAGGATCTTCTAAGCTGCACATCTAACTCTGTTGTTCATTCATATGCTGATTACTCAACTCTCCATTCTTCCACTCATTTTAAATCTTCTCCCTCTTTTGCTTTTAGAATTGCTTCTCGACATGAGCTTTCCGTATCTATTCTTGCCGATCTGGATGGGATTTCCCGGTGGTCTCGCCTCAACTTTGAGAAGCTCAGCTCTTTAAAAACTCAACTTCACACCCCCCTCTCAAATACATCTCTCAAATTTGCTATCTTCTTCGACGGCTCTCCCGTTTCACCTGTGGACATCATAAACAATGTTCAGACGAAGAATGTTTAGCCGAAGACTCCAGCCCCCGGCCAAAAATCACTCTCCGGTGCATCACTAGTTTTGATTTATTATTTCCTTTTACTTCTCTGAGGAACAAAAATGCCAAATTCATTTTTCTCATATTTTGTCACTTACCAAAGTAAGCCTCCCCCTTATCAGTCTGAAACCACTCATACGTGAACTTCATTTTCACTTTCCTTCTTTTATGTAAAAATTCAAAAAATTATCTTTAAATGTTTTATGCGTTTCAACATCTTTATTTTGTCATCCATTTACAAATATACTGCCTTAATAGCATATAAAATAAAACACACCACACCACACACACACACACACGCACGCACCACACGCCACACATCACAATACTATCAATACATAATATAAATATATATATATATATATATATATATATAATATATATACTTATACTATATATATATATATAATAATATATAATATATATAATATATATATATATAATAATATTATATATTTATATATATATAATATATATAATATACTATATTATATATATATATATATATATATATATATAATATATATATATAATATATAGTATATATATATATATAATATATAATATATTAAGCACTCGCAAAAATAGTATGCACAAATAGTGGTGTTAAATAAAACAAATAAGTAGTTCAATTTAATATCTACACGATATAATCTATAACCATTAATTATTAATACAAAAATACAATAGTAATTCAAATGACATCCTTAAGCCTTAAGTCTGTTGAGGCCAAGTCGTCGGCATTACGCAGCACGGAATGATCTCCAAATCGAATACGATGCTATAACTTCACCCCGCTATAGATTCGACTCGCTTTAAAAGAAAACCCCGTTACTTGGGTCCCGTCTTGAGCAGACCATACGCTCTAAAATGTCCATAATTTGAAATCCATAGGATTAAGATTGGGGCTGCCAGGACGGCCAATGACCCTGAGCCATGTTTGAGTTGTCCTTGCTTCCATGTTTCATTCGATCTGACCTATTAGTTTTACCACACTTTGAAGAACGGTTTGCCTGTACATGGATGCCGAGGTTTAAACACCTTTTTTTCGTATCTTTGTAGCTCTCTGATTGCGCACGTTGACTAGCAAATGTGCTAGGCAAAACATGACCTACCAGATTTCTGGCAATTTTTTAAATCACCAGTATCCTCTTATAAATTTATGGCACGGTACAAGTGGCAATAGTAGAGGGCCCCTACTACTGATACATAAACATACAACTAAAACCTAGCAATTGCATAGTTTTGAAAATGATATTCTTTTCTATGTTACGCTGTAACAGTAACACGGATTTATTTATTGCCCCACTCCATATTTATTTAATATGCAACTGACAAAAACAGTGTCTTAAGTGTGAAGGTTATATATTGACACCATAAGTTGTCGCCTTGGTTATCCTGATTTCCTACATGGGGCTATAGCAACTTCAAATTTCTATAACTATTTTTCTGGAGCCAAACAAGTACCTGATACTATTACATTAAGTATATATATTAATATATATAGATATATATATATACTATTATATATATATATATATATATATAGTATATACTATATATTATATATATATAATATATAATATATACTATAATGGAAACCTTATAAAAGGAGAAATGCGATTGGAAATGCGTCTTTTGTTGTAAAGTTTCCCCTCGGGCCCGCTGAGAGTTTTTTTAAATGTCCTCATAGGAAAAAGAAAAAAAAAAAGACTTAAAAAAAAGGTAGGTGTGTCAGGAGCATCGATTAAATCGACTTGTGATTCTGAAGCAGCGTCTTTGCTATCTATTGAATCAATAACAATTTCTCCTTTGGGACTTTGCCTCCAGTTGATAGATATTAGATATAATATATATATAATAATATATATATATATATATATATATATATATACTTTTTAATAAAATTATTCCAGATATAACATAAAATATATAGTATACTATATATATATATATAATATATATATGCGGAGGGAGATCGCATCCCAGAACTATGACAACAGATATGTCCATAAAAAGGAACAGCTTAGCCCTTAACCCACTCAACTCTGACACTAAAAAATCTCTCTCT
>JABUQX010097794.1:20000-22500 GCA_015478945.1 Trachelipus rathkii | reverse complement strand
GTATTCCGATGACTCGACCATTCATTCTTTAACTCATAACAATTCTACTCCCTCTTTTACTTCTAGAATTGCCTCTCGTCTTAATCTTTCCGATTTTTATTCTCGCTTGATGGATAGAAATAACTTTGTGAATTCAATTCTTTAAACCCCAACTTTTAGCAAATCTCCTTCCCCAAAATACCTTCTAACTTTCCTGTCTCTTTTACGGTCTGTCCGTCTCTCCTGTTGACAATATAAACATCCTTGGCCTTAAACAAAAAAAAAAAAATGTCTTGGAAACCCCACAACACAGGGGTTGGGGCAGGGCGGCCTCAAAGAACTGGAAGTTCTGTTTAGACTGGGAGACTTTCCTCCTTTTCTCAGTTTGCTCCAGCTATACAAGGGTCTCATCCGTCCATGTATGGAGTACAGCTCTCATATCTGGGGGCGGGGCGTTGGTTTCACCAGGCTTTTGGACAGGGTCGAATTAAAACAGCAAAAAGGCTTATAAACTGTTCTGTACTTTTCACCAATTCACTTGACCCTCTATCTTGGCGGCGCGATGTTGGTGCTTTATCTCTAATTTTCCTATAGGTACCCACGCAGCGCAAGTGCTCGAGGGAACTTATCACTCGCGTACCACCACCTTTACGACGCCTTCGTAGCACAATAGGTGCTGCTATCTGCGCACGAGTATTGTGTTGACATTGGTAACTCCCAGGCTAGTTTGCTGTGGTGCTTTCTTCTTTCCCACACCTCTGTTTTGTTGAATTCTCTTCCATCTTCTGTATTTCATACTGAATTTAATCTCCTCACTTTAAAGCCTCCGTCTGTGCTCATATGCGTAATTTGCGCTAGAGGGTGAACTTTGAGATTACTAAACCCCCTCCTTGAATAGGGCTCTGCCCGTGAGTGGTTGTGACAACTGTAAAAAAAAATCCTTGAATGGGCAGATATGTGGCAAATGAACTGAATCTCCTATTCCCCCCCATCCAACATCATTCAGAATTAAGTCCCAGAAAATTCGTACTCCTTTCACATTACCACATCAGATGGATCATATGTCCGCAAACACACAAATTTTTGACCCTTTAAACTTAAATTTAACTTTAGACTTCTAGTCTCACACACACAAACTACCATAGCCTCTCTCCACAACACATCTCAGAATTCACAGCAGCACAAACACATTTCACACCACACCAAACCACTCATTTTCACAAACCACTCATTTTCACCGTTTCTTTCATCTTTGTTTCAGTCACAGCCGAAGCAAATCAAATTTGCCCTTTCTAATACATCCATCACCTCTCTCCTAATCTCCTCAACATTTATTCCTCCTGACATGTCACATACAGATACGATTCATTACATTTTCGCGAAGGATAGAAGGGCCGCTAACGGCGATAACAACCTTTTCCGAGGCATGAATTAGCATTCCTGGCAAAAGATAAGTGGTGGTGGGCAGCCAACCAACCTAACTACCACCGTCCCTTAGTCGCCTTCTAGGACACGCAGGACATACGATGTGGGCAATTTTTTCTCCCTACACGTATGGATATAAGGAATAGGGATGTCTGTAAGATGTTGTTTAGAAGAGGGGTGTGGATATAAGTATGTGGATAAAAGATTATGTTGCCTGGAGGATGAGTGTGGATACGAACGCATAACATAAAGGCGAACCAATTAGGCACCTGGAATGTCATACCATACGCATAAGCAAAAAGGGTATATATATATATATATATATATATATATATATATTATATATATATAAAAATATTATATATATATATATATATATATATATATATATATATATATATATATATATATATATATATATATATATATATATATATATATATATATAAAATATATTATTATTATTATTATTATTATTATTATTATTATTATTTTTTTTATTATTATTATTATTATTATTATTATTATTATTATTATTATTATTATTATTATTATTATTATATTTATTATTATTAAAATTCTAATTATTTCTCTTGTATTTGAGTTTTAATATTATTCAAATTCTTAATATTTCTTCATTTAATCGGCAAAATAATCGGAAATCATTGCCGATGACGATGCCGATGCCTATTGACGAAAATATGCCGATTTTTGCCGATGACGATGACGATGACGATTAATCGTCCCATCACTATATATGTATTATATATCTAGTATATATATATATATATATATATATATTAGATATATATATATATATATAATATTATATAGTATATATAGTCTATGTTATATATATATATTTGAATATTTGTTTATATTTATATATAAAATGAAGAAGAAAAAAGAAATATGTCACTTTTGGATGTTTGCTTCACTAAATATACATTTTAAATATTTGAATTCAGAATGCGCTTACGTTACACAATTTCTTAAATTTTCAGGATACAGTCTTTTCAAGCATTTGCAAAGCAGTACGAGTCCTGTACAGACACGATCAGTCCAATAAGAATCATGACACCTAGGCCATTGTAAT
>JABUQX010097794.1:0-15000 GCA_015478945.1 Trachelipus rathkii | reverse complement strand
GGAATCAAAGCTAAGCCTTGCGTCAGGTCATACCGAAAGCTTTCAATGTCTAGAATCACTACGAATGATTCACCGAAGTGCCTAATAGCAGATCAAGAATAGAGTAGGAATACAGTAGGAATAAAGAAAGAGAAAAAAACAGTAGGAATAGAAGAGAAAGAGAAAAAACAGAATCCTACGAGACAATACCATTGAAATAAAATGAATAAGAAGTGGCTTCATCAACAAATGACGGAACTCTTTTCCTTTTGAATGACACCCAACCCAAAAATAATTAACTTGGAGCAACTAATAATCTGATCATTCTCGAATTTTTTATTGGGGCATTGAGAACAAGGTTGTTTTCATTGACTCAATAACTCAATTCTCTCTTCTTTTTTTTTACTTGACATAATCTTTCACACAACTGTAATATCTTCGAAAACACACAACTCAAACCTTGGTCTGTGTTCAATTTTCTTGGTTTCTTTTATTCGTGACCTTAATTGGAAGGATCATATTATTTCTCTTTTTAAACAAGCTTCTAAAAGGTTGGGTGTTCTGAGGCACTTTCAGAATTTCTTCACGCTACGCTCAATCTTGCATGTACTCCACTGGTAAAGTCTGGAACACATTCTCTTTATCTATTTACCTTTGACTGCCTACTACTACTACTACTACTACTTTGACTAGTACTTTGACATGTATTGGGATATATCGGCCCTTAATTTGAGCCTGGTTTGGGAATGTCCTCCAACTCTGGTGATTTCGGTAGGTCTTCGGCATTTGCCTATCAGAGGACAGGAGGGGATATATATATATATATATATATATATATATATATATATATATATATATATATACTATTATATATATATATATATATATATATATGTAAATATATATATATATATATATATATTATATACTATATTTATATATATATATATATATATATATATATATATATACTATATATATATATATATATATATATATACTTTACATATATATATATATAAATATATATATATATATACATATATATATATATATATATACTATATACTATATATATATATATATATATATATATATATATATAACAAGTATATATATATATATATATATATATACTATATATATATATATATAATGACACACAAATGGGAAGTAACGATAAGATTATGAAGGGCACACGGACCTGAAAGAAAAAAATGCTTATATGTTTCAAGCATAAGTTGCTTTCCACACTTTTTTTTAAGCTTTTGCCACGCAATTTACGGTGAAAATGCAAATTTAACGGATTAATATAAAAATTATCAATAATTTATCTTTGTTTCCATTAGTGACTAAAGATAAATGGTTAAGTAATGAATTTTAAGTTTAAAGAGATGTAGTTTTAAATTGATAATGATATTCAGCGTACCTCAAATCCCGGTATTAGTGAAAAAAATGTTTAAGAAATAAAAGCAGGCTAATTGTTCATTTGCAGAAAATCCCCTATGCGGATTTTTCTTCTTAGCAGAAAATGTTTTTTTGTAATTTACCTTGATAATGCTTAAACTTCATAGAGAGTTTATAAACTGTGATTTTGGAATTGGTGGCCAATCTGTTTTCCAGTTTTATCCAAGATCATAAATTTATAATAAATAATAATTACTCGTAATGTTTTATTTAAATAAACTATTTATTTGTGAATAAAATGAGGTAGAATAGTAGAATATTGATAATTTTGAAGTGGCTGTTTACTTCCATCCTCGAAGAAAAATATTATTTCCCTTGCTTGTACATGAAATGTGCTGTATAATTTTCATTATGACCTTAGACACCATATGAAAAAAAAACAAAAAAAAAAACGAGGTTATACGAGTGTATATGTATCTAAGTCAGAAATTTGTGGTTTTAATCGAATGATATGTTTCAAATAAATGAAATAATGGTAATTGTTTAGTCACGCTCAGTCAGCTGATACATCGATAACCAATTTTTTTCCTATTTTACGATTTATTGGGGTTTTAATACAACTTTGCCACATCAATTTTTTGGCGAGATATACAGTATATATATATATATATATATATATATAGCATATATATATATATATATATATATATATATATATATATATATATATATATATATATATATATATATATATATAATATATATATATGGCACGCAGTGGGGACCTTGCCCCCTAAATCTTGTCGAAATAAAAAAAATGGACCTCATGTGTTTGCCAGACGGCATGGATATATATATATATATATATATATATATATATATATATATATATAACATATATATATATATATATATATATATATATATATATATATATATATATACTATATATATATATTATTAATAAATTTTGGCAAAATATACATAATATATGTAATATATATCCATAAATATGAAATTTTCAGACCCTGAGGATTGGGAGAGATGCACCTTTTATTACTTCGGTATATATTTTTTTTTATTCCCAGCTGTTTTACCTCTGGGCATAGGAAACTTTTTTTAAAAAAATGATTGAGTATACAAAAAAAAATTATCTAAATAAAATAGATGTAACTTGGTCAATCTTACATGAACTAAAAAATTTTGTATTAAGAGAATTAACAGATAAGGTTTTCTAAATTTTTCAATTATGACAAAATATTTTTACCTCTTTTCGGGTATTTGATGGAACTTTATTATGCAAGCAGACATCAAAAATTCATCACAAGGGATTTTAGAAAATAAATCCATATCTATCGAATGAAATCAAATTTTTTTTTTAATCAGGATAGAGGTTACAATTTTAATCCTTTAATAATAGAGATACACACATAGTTTTATATTATTACAATTTCAATATGCCAATAAATCATGTAAATCAGGATGCAATTTCCCTCCGATCTTTGAATGGAGTTACTAATTGCAACACAGTGTTGTGTCGCTGAGCCCCAAATACAATACATGCTCTTATATTTCATAGTGTTATTAATAAATAAATATATTTTATGAGGAGCAACAAGATTAAATGCCTCTTCGTTCTATTTCCTATTGTATTAAATGTACAATAATAATATGCCTATAATAATAATAATAATAATAATAATAATAATAATAATAATAATAATAATAATAATAATAATAATAATAATAATAATAATAATAATAATAATAATAATAATAATAATAATAATAATAATTAGAGTAATGTTAATAATACATAGTGACTATCACGTTCAAAGTAATAACTTTAAGCTGTGTCATAAGACAATATTTATGTTACGCTAATAATAATAATAATAATAATAATAATAATAATAATAATAATAATAATATAATAATAATAATAATAATAATAATAATAATAATAATAATAATAATAATAATAATAATAATAATAATAATAATAATAATAATAATAATAATAATAATAATAATAATAATAATAATAATAATAATAATAGCATCCATACTAGGAACAAAAATAATAATCATAATTATAATAATAATAACAATAATAATAGTAATAATCATAACCACCATTAACACTTTAACTATAATTACAGCTATCATTTTAAGTTACAATGTCAATTTCAATCATTATTACAATAATAATAACAATAATAATAATAATAATAATAATAATAATAATAATAATAATAATAATAATAATAATAATAATAATAATAATAATAATAATAATAATAATAATAATAATAATAGTTAATATATAGTTAAAGTTTGAAGTTACGACAAAGGATTTGTGATTCCTATTCAAATGTTGTGGACGCATGTTTTCTCTCAAATGACAATAAACATTACTATAGTTATTGCTAGAAGCATTAATTTAACTAACCTTTGATCTCTCGTATTTCTAGTTTAGAGCAAAGAAAACTGATGTTTTTGATTCAAAAATAATAATTCATCTATTTTGTATTTTCTTAGGTCTTCTTCAGTAAAAGTTTCAGCATTATAATATAAGCAGCGTTTGAAGACCATTTGACAATCTTAGATGATTCTTAATATTTTAAGTATATACAATTTAATTTTTCCAAAGTAAATATATTTTAGATAATTAATTAAAATTTTAGCATAATAAAAATGTTTCCATAATTTTTAAAAATTTGTAAGTTTTCTGTGTCTCTGTAAAACATTTTTTATGGTTTCAATTGGGTAACTAAAATAAAAATGATTTAAAATTTAAAATGTGGTTTTCCTAAAAATATAGTCCAAATTTATGTATTTAAGAAATAAATAAATAAATTAAAAGCAAATTCATATTATTAAAAAAGAACTGGCTATAAAGAAATAATTTAGGAAGAAAAAGGCTTTGACATGTCTCATAGCTATTTTAGACTCGTAAATAATTTGAAACATTAGTTAGTTATTCCTTTATGCCATTTATGTGGAAAAAAATAATTCTTTAATTAAAATTTAGGGAGTGTTCCAAAGTTCCTTCAGTCTTGGGTTATGAGAAACCCCATAACTTAACTGCAAGACTGAAACCTAAAATAGAAATCAAAATGACCGAAATTTATTTATTTATTTTATTGGGAAGCAAAATAATTTTGACGGATGTTCCCGTAACAGTATTTTAAATGATACTTCTTACGAGGTAAGTAGTTGAAGCTTGGAACTACGAAATCAATGTATAATGTTCGAGTTTACTTCTTCAAGAT
This sequence comes from Trachelipus rathkii, assembly GCA_015478945.1. Lineage (NCBI taxonomy): Eukaryota > Metazoa > Arthropoda > Malacostraca > Isopoda > Trachelipodidae > Trachelipus > Trachelipus rathkii. The sequence goes on along the minus strand of JABUQX010097794.1, from coordinate 10,339 downwards.
ACACAAAAGAAAGAGTTTACTTAGGACTCTGAAATAGAATAATTTCTCGGAAATATTTTTAATTTGTCCACTAAAATAAATGTACGATTTCTTTAAATTTAGATTTTTACCTCTTTCCTTAATCAGTTTTATTTTTATTTATTTTATTTATTTTATTTTATTTATTTTTTTTTTTTATATATATATATATATATTCAGCCATCTCCTGGTATCTTCTCATATTTCCTTTCCCCTATTGCCTTTTTATATTCTTCTCTTTGGATAAAATCCCAACCTGTCCTATTTTCTTCTGTCATTTATTCTTCCTTCTTCATATTCTCTTTGGTGATTCTCCACATTCACATTGGGAATTCCTTGAAAATAGGTTGCTTACTTTTTAATATCTTCGGGCTTCACAAATATTTCCCCCTCATCATCATTAATATTACTCAATTTTTTTCATAGTAATTTAGCTTTATTTGTTAATAATATGCCTATGTTTTTTATATTTTTAGTCACATCTGTAAGTTCTGAAAACTCTTTCCACACTGATTTCCTCGTTACTCTCCTTTTCATACCTTCTGCCCTGTCATAAGTTTTAAAAATTATATGTCCTTTCTCCACCTTCCCATCCACTTACTTTATTAATTTTCTGTAGCCATATTTTCTTTTACGTTTTCGTTATATGTATCTACATCAATTTATCAATTCCTTTAAAATTTTTATTTAACTTTTCTTCGGATAGAATATTTCTCTCTTGCTCCTTTATTAGCTTTTACACTCAAAGTCAATACAACCAGTCTAATAAGATAATACCCGGGAACACTTTCACATAAACTATTCCTCTATAATAGAAAATGGCAAATTATATAAAGGATTTTGCTCGAACTCTCAAAATTGCTCAACTTGTACAGTATGTACACCTTGTGTATCTATGAAAATTCATAGGCTATTATAATGAGTTCTTAATCTTCACATTAATTTTATTAAAATAGAGGAGTTTATTAAATCTCTCTCTCTCTCTCTCTCTCTCTCTCTCTCTCTCTCTCTCTCTCTCTCTCTCTCTCTCTCTCTCTCTCTCTCTCTCTCTCTCTCTCTCTCTTTATATATATATATATATATATATATATATATATATATACTATATATATTATATATATATATATATAATAATATATATATATACCTATATTATTTATATATATATTATATATACTGTATATACTGTATATATATAATATATATACATATATATATATATATATATTATATATATATATATATATATATATATATAATACTATATATATATACTTATAGAAATATATATATATATATATATATATATACTATACACACAGTATACATGTGATTTGTTCAGAAAGTTTAAGTGAGATGTTTAGGCTTACGAATGATGATGTGTTTTATAATATACTTATATATGATCACTTTCCTTTGTCATGTATTTATTATTTTGACATTTAGTTATTGAATCATGAAATTACAGATAGTAAATTTATATACTGGAATAAACTTACTATCAAAGATCAAAGAAATGGAGGAATTATTTAGATCATTTGTGAAATAAATACAACTTTAAATTAAAAAAAATGTTACCTATTGCAATAATTATCACTGTAGGGATAAGAAACATTTGAATCTGATACATATTTGTTATAAAAATGCGTTTAACATGTTGCTAATATCAAATAAAAACTTCTGTGAATTGTAAAAAGTTAAAAATATGTCCCGGCATTGAATGATAATTTTAGTAGACTGTGTAAGAAGGGAACTTAACTTTTAGAGAATGAAAAACGAAAAAAATGAATGGAAAGAAACGAAGATGTGAAAATATTTCTTATCACTATATATACTATATATCCGTATAATACTATACTATATAACACTGACTGGTCTGCGCGTTATAAATTATATAATATATTAACTATATATATATATATACTATACTATATATATATATGTATATCTATCATACGATACCTTATATACCTATATATACTATACCTATATATATACATACTATATTAAGTAATATATAGAACGTATATAATTATATAGCTACTACTATAATATACCTATATATATATGTATATTATATATATGTATATAATATAGCTATTATAACACACACACATATATTATATATATATATATATAATCACTATATACGTATACTATATATATATACTATATAGTAATATTATATATACTATATATATATATATATATATATAATATATATATAATATATATATATATATATATATATACATACATATATATATATATATATGTGTGTGTGTATATTATATTATATTAAATTATATTATATTGTCAGTAGTTCAAGAGAAGTAAGTGGATGTGCTAAAGTAGGAAGTAAGAATGTTAACAGTGAGTGGTGGAATGAAGAGACGGCTGATGCAAGCGCGCTTAAAAGAAAAAAAAAGAAGGCGCCCACACCCGCATGCATTGCGAATGCGGCTAAAAGTTAATGATGAGGTTTCAAAAGAAAGATGTTTAGGATACAAATAGGAAAAAAGGAAGACTAAAAGTTTCATATATTAGGAGGAAAAATTAGATAATTGAACAGTTTGGCAAAGGAGGATGAATGGGAACTTACAAGTGAATAGGAAGCTCTTCTGGAAGGGAACGCAACAGGTCATGAATTAGCGTAATGGGAATCTGCATAGAATAATGATGAGGGATGTTGATTTCGTAAGTAATGAAATGGGTATTAGATGAGCGTGGAGGAAACACTTCAAAAATCAGCATAAAATTGGCAGTAGTGAAGACGTGATAGGGAATGTGTCTGGGTTTGATGTGAAAAAAGAAATAATTACCTTGGAAATGAGGTAATTAGTAAGTAAGAGTAAGAAAGTTGAAGAATGGTAAATCTGCAGGCATAGATGGAATTACTTTTGAAATGATCAAATGAAGGCGAGATGGTGATTGAATGGGTTTGGAAGTTGTGTAACAAAGCGTTTATAGTTTCTATAGTTCCAAGAGATTGGTGGAGAGCAGAAATAGTATCCTTATATATTTAGGGTAAGGGGGATAAAGGGAATGTAGGAAGCTAGGAACCATAGGGGAATTAGTTTATGAGTGTTGTAGGCCGCAAGCATATTGCGGTATTTTGGATTGAAATAGCTACGATCGAGTTGACTGAGGGACTGATTGGTGAATGAAAACAAGGTGCGTTAGGAGTGGTGTAGAGGATGTGTGGGTCAAATCTTTACATTGAAACAAATGATTAAGAAAATGAGAGAGAAGAAGAATAAATTGTATTTAGGTTTTAAGGACTTACAACAGGCCTATGACATTATTAATAGGGAAGCTCTCTGGCAGGTGTTAGTGATATATATAGTGTTCGGTGGTAGGCTTCTGAATGAAATCAAAAGTATGTTATGATGAAGTTAGTGAGATGCTAATAATAAATGGAGTTTAATATTAATATTAATAGCGGAGTTCGCAAGCCAGGCGATGTGGTTATGTGCTCCTTCATTATTCAATTTCGTATATGATGGGGTTATGAAAGACATTAGAGGTAAGGGTGGCAGAACGAAGGGTTAGAATGATGCCGCAGAAAATGGAAGAGAACGGAGTGTGCGATACTTATTGTCATGCGGATTATAAAAATCCACCCTGAGGTTTCACGAGACTGCGACGGACCCTCACTGTGGTATCTCGTCAATGTGAGGTTCATCCCCTGGACAAATCCCACAACCATACCCTATCTAACACAAAACAGCCTACGCAAATTCGACCTCTCCTGCGCTTATGCACCCTTTCTTCTCGCCTTCTACCAAACTCCACATTCCTCTTCTTCAGGCATCTCCCTCTTTATGACTCAATACCTTTTTCGTCGTTCTACTATTCGGACGATTCCCACCCCACTCACCACTATACATCTGCATAACCAACCGACTATCATCCATCCTTTCAATATGACCGAACCATCTCAATGACTCTCGTTTCTTCTCTCATTTACGACCATTATTCACATCACAGCAATCCTAACATGCCGTCATTCCTCATTTTATCAATTCTCTCTCGCACCCTAACACACCTCTAAGATTGTTCTTCTGAACACTTTGTACCTTAGATCTATACTTCTTATTCCAGACAAATTTTTCATTACTATACATTAACACAGGTAACAACATACCCTCATACAAAACCCTAGCGCACTCAAGACTGAGTCCCGTCATGTCCACCAAAGACTTAATTGCACCAGCCACCTTCCTTACTTTCACAACTTTCCTGCTACATTCTGCGTCATTCCGCTTCCCTTTTCATCCACATTATTATCCTAGCATATTAAACTCAGACCACTTGTTTCCAGCCTGCGGTCACCATCTAACCATAACTTCACACTGAGGACTGTCCTCACTCACAACCATAACCTTAATCGTATCTACATTTACTTTCAAACCCCACCTTCCACACGCCCTGCCAAACCCCTCTACCACAAATCCTCTCAAACTCTCTTCAGATTCACCACACAAAACCGAATGATCCGCATACAATAAGCAGGGCACACTCCACTCTCTTCCATCCTCCATTCATATACTATCAGTATATATATATAATATAATATATAATATATTATAATATGATATATATACTATATAGTATATATATATATTATTATATATATATATATATATATATATATATATATATATATACATATATATCTACAGTATATATATATATATTATATATATATACTATATATAATATAATATATATTAGTGATGCACTATACGTACGTATATAATATTATATATATATTTAATATATCTATATAATATATATATATATATACTATAATATACTATATATACTATATATACTATATATATAAATATATATACTATATAATATATATATATAATTTTTGGCATGTTATATATATATATATATATAATACTATATACTACTACCTATACTATATATTTATATACTATATATATATATATATATATACTTATATATATATATATATATATATAATATATAATATATATATATATAGATATATATATATTATATATATCATAATATTATATATATTATATATATATATATATATATAAAATAATAAATATATATATATATATATATAATATATATATCATATAATATATATATATATAATATATATATAATATATATACTATGATATATATATATATAATAAATATATTACTTAATATATATATATTGGCTGTCAGGTACAGGGACCCACCACGCGCTCACAAAGAAGCGGCCAGCCACTCGCTGAAAGAGCCGCACCATCCTGGAGGAGGAGACCCTGCAACATATTATGTATTCCCAAATCGTCAAGAAATTGATAAGCAGAAGATGAAAATCTATCAAACAATCCACAATTAAAAAAGACAAATAAACTGATCCTTGTATAAACAGTCTAAGATTACATTTAACAACAAGTCAAAATGTTATACGAGGGATATCAGTTCTGTGAAGACCAAGAAAATAGATTACTGCTAAAGTGGAAAGATTAGATACAGATATGGATAAATCTTTTACACAAGAGAATTTATGGCGACAAAGTAGGCAACAACTGACGACCGAATAGATACCAGATGCCGGATCACTCGATGAGAATGGTGAACAGATTCGCGAGTGTCGTGAGCGACAGCAAAATTTGCAACAAATGGCCACGCGAGCAGGTTGGCCATGACATATAGTGACCGCTGAGCTGATATTATGTGAGCAATACGGAGGCGCCTGGCACAGTATCCTCGTTAAGAGCTATTTCGCCAGTGGGGGGAAGAACCAACTCACCATATCGGCTTACTAATATATTCTAGAGAATCGTTCCCGACCGACACTTCGTCCAGCACTTTGCCAACAAGAATCGAAAGCCTCTGCCGAGAGAACAGGCAGATAGACATCAGTTGCAGCGAGCGGCCATTGTCGAATCGCATCTGGGCACATACCTAGGGCAACTCCCAAAGAGAGAGCGGCTACATCTCTCTGCCTTCATGTTCACGCATTTCATGTAGTACCCTTCTCGAGAGAAGAAGGTCCAAACAACAATGAATTTGCTTCTACTGGCATCATGAGCCAGCCCCGACAGAATCGCGCTTATTTAGAAGTGAGGAGCGGTATTCTAAGGCTGTAGATAACATATAATATAAACAACTCAATCATACATAAAACAATAATATACTACTATATATAATAATATACTACTATAAACTACTACAGATATCATTATATATAACTAATATATATATAATACTATATCCAACCTATATAATCATATATATAGCTCAATCTAATCTATACACAAAGTATATTTATATCAAAAAAGTGGTTGGAGCAAGGCGATCTCAGTTTGAGATGTCGAATGCGAATCCGACATCAAATATTTTGGTTAATCCAAATCGACACCAATCCCCTGTGCTGGGAAAATCTTCGAATCCACAATCCGCGAATTTCTGTATTTTTGAATCGTTCGAATCCGCAATCCGAATCCATTAAAAAATCATTTGAATCCGAATCCGAATTGTATATAAAACCATTATATACTACTATATAATATATAACATAGCACATAGATAAGTGATATATATAAATATAATATATAATAATCTATATATATATACACTAATAGATACATAATATATAAGCTATTATACATGCACATATACCTACGGTATACCTAACTACATAAATAATAGATAATATATATACTCATCATATATACTACCGTAAATCATACTCTACGTATATACCTATAAGATCATATCAACAATTCTTATGCATTGCAATAAAGCAGGCAATTAAATAAACTAATAGATAAATATATTTTGAATGACCAGACTTTCTAGAAAATATCTTCTTAAACACATGGAAATTATTTTCTTCCAAGCTCATATTAACAGCAAAATGAAATCGTACACTTCAACGTTTACTATTTATCGGTGGCTATGTATAAACACTCCATATATCAGTCAAGAACATTGTAAGCGTACTTCCTCCCCTGACTAAACATTGACAAAAATATCGATCTACGACAAAATTCGACATTTCAGAGCTTAGAGACCAACATCTTTTCTGAGAGTCGCGACGTCGTGACGTGCAGAAAGACTGCTATACATCCACATATACAACTCCAAACTGCTGACGCCATAGATCAAATTTCTATTTACAAAATCGTCAAACTCTCTTTATCTATATATACGATGAATCATCTTACTAAAGATTGGCTAAGGATGGATCTGTGGCTCCACTGGTCTTGAAAAATCATCAAGAAAACTTCAATTGCTTGTTTATCTACGTTTACATTGATCGACACTGAGAGCGCGCATAGCTCACTTTCTTCATAGAAAGAAAGCCCGAGAGTTGTCTGCAACTTATGCAACTTCAGCACCATTCTTGAATTCTTAAGACTTTTGGCAACAATCTTATCAACCACAGCATTACATGCTCAGTATAGATTAACGCAGTCTGACACGATCACTATATGAAGGAGACTAAGCAATGTATAACACTAACTGAGTAGTGAAGGAGAATAAAAGTACTGAAATCACAATTAACTCTATAACAACAAACATTCACTCGGATACCAAATTAAAAAGAACTTAAAGGCTCTTGACAGAAGGACCTTCAAATATCTATGTCTATCATCATGCTCCCCAATAGTTCAAATGCTCTCTAGGACACACCTATTCTTACACAAACTTGTACTCATCCCACCGTACAACTTCTACACCGACCTTATTTCCCATACGTGGTTAGCTTTGCTTCATTTATACTTCTGTGCAGAAAAATTATTCCAAATTCCCGATTATACAAATAATAGTGTACGCCTGGGATCAGCAAAATACGTGGTCATGTCTATACACTGTGCAATAAAGTTATATTACATATGCAATCTCAAACAGCACTAAACAATGCCGCACACTGCTAATAATTTTCGACAGCATCAACATAACACGACCTTTTCATCTGAACATTACTCATTCGCTGCCTCGCACACCACCTTGATGCTTGGCACAATCAGAACATCTACACCATTTATTTTCCAACTTATATGCTAAACCCAGTATATGCCATCCTCAATATACCTTCCCCTTCCTGTACCTAATAGCTGTAAAAACGATACCGATCTACAAATAAAAGCAAAAGAGCCAATGAAACTCAATAAGAGAAGATGTACACACATTAACTCTTTGAGCGATAGCAAGTTGTAGATTCTCTGCATGGCGATTACCTTAGAAGAAACACTTTTATAGGGAATGCTTATTCTAACTAACTAATCCTTTATCCCGGAACGAAAATTGTTAATACGATGCACGTCTGTTCAACTTTAACTAACAAGATGGAGCTTAAATTCCAGAAATGATCATTTCACATTGAAAACGGTATGGAAAATAGTGCATTCAGCCAAACCTCTCACAAGCATCTTAAAAACGTTCTGCCTGCGTTGTGAACCCCCATGATTATGTTGCTTTCCCGGAACAAAGAAATATTAACGAGGCACTTCAATCACACATATACACCCGAACTTATGACAGCGTCAACAAATCTACAGCTAAAACTGGAGCTGTAGCGGAGAAAACCAAGCATAATATGTTATCATCCACTAGGACCATTTTCTTGAGGTGTACTGTTATGTTTACATCGACTCTCCCTTACTATCGGGTCAATGGACATACAAGCAGAGTGTGTTGAAATGGAGCGAACTAAGAGCTCTAATTATAGTGACAACGAAATTCCAGCTTCTGAAATACAATACTTCAGACCAGGAGTTCCAACACTCGACGAACAAAGTGCCATTTCTCTAGAAACTCATTTAACTTGGGAACTGCCAGTAACTGGACTCCTGCGGACACTTGAAGCCTGCTGTCACGCACGTATTCCTTATAACTACATCAGACTGCTTATAATCAAGAAGGGTCGTCTTGTTCTCGTCTCACATAACTCGAATACAAATTACGGAGCATGCCACGCGTACCCACAACAAAAGAAATATACGACTTTTCTCTCTTTAAATAGCTTCTCGCTTGTGAAAATTTAAAATAATGCAAGTTGCTTCATTGTGCTAAACTAGACTAATCTAATGTCGTTTTACTCCTAATATGTGTACAACATTCAGACACTGAACATTGCAAACACAGCCATCTAACTATTTTCGACCACGTGAACACGTTTTATATAAAACCCTTTTCTTTTCCTAACACCACACCATCACGTCGTATGCCACAAAATCAGACATTCAACAAGGCCAATACCCGATATTATTGTCAACCTATCCGACAAGCACTTTAACTGTCTTCGTGAGAGAATCTCGCTTGCTGCTTCTCAACCAGCCATAAACCTAAAATATCTTCACGAACCCTAAAATATAGCCCTACGATTATCTCACTTATATGTATCTTAAATTTGCTCCTTGAATAGTAATTATAAAAACGTAGTACCATAGTCCACGCTCTTTACGGACGCGGACAGTCGCTTTTCACCCTGGCCCGCTTCTTTAAAATACGACAACCAAATGTTCCCGCTTTTTTCTGAAAGTCCCGCTTCTTTCCAGAAGCTATCCCGTTATTATTTCCTTCAACCAATAATATTAAGTTAAATAAATTATGAATTATGCAAACTAAACATAACAATATGGCTTATATATTATAATATAGTAACCTTATATATACTAAATAATCATATAGGATCATAAATACCTATAATAATAGTAATACTAATACTAATAATATATAATATACTACTATATATATATACTATAAATATATAATCATATACTACAAAAACTTATAATCTATATAATAACTACTATATACATATAACAATTATAATATATATATATAATATATATATATAAATATATAATATATATATACTATATATACTATATATTAATATATATATATATATATACTATATATTATATACTACTATATATATATATATATTTATATATATTATCTATATATATATAATATATATATATATATATACTAAGTATATATATACTATATATCATATATATATATATATATATATATATATACTATATATATATCAATAGTTATGTCGAGATTGAGGTATATTAAAACAAGCTCCTTGCGATTACAGCTAAAACAAGATGGCTTGGCCTTTAATGCCCTGTTCATCGCAAAAGAGTTGTTGAAAACTCCTTCCTGGACCTGAAATCATACTTTGACAGTAAGAACAAATGACTTTTTTTCTAGAAAAAATGTTTTTTAAAAAATCCCCTTGCTCAAATATGGCTTCATTTTCTTCATTCCCAGGCAGGCTTCTTTTCACAAAGCTTGTTATCCCTATCATA